>JAOUZG010015456.1:1762061-1779206 GCA_026289955.1 Argiope argentata | reverse complement strand
ATATATATATATATAATCATTTTATGCAATCTTTGTATATTTAAATAAATGAATGGATAATAAGAATTATTTATACTAGGCATAGCTGACAAAAAATTGAATTATAATTACCATAAATTTGACAGATATAATGTGCAATAAATATCTTTTCATTCTTCCCCGTCTTCTCTATCATGTTTTTCAGCTACATTGATTTTGAATAAAATATCTAGGAAATAAGAAATCCGTATTGGCAAATTGGCATCATTGAATAAATTATATTAATTTTTTTTTTAAATTTTAAGACTGCATAAAAATTGTTCTCTCGTAATGATAGCCGGATGATGTCAGCGATATGAAGTTAAAATTTAACAGAAGCAAAATCTTTTTGGATGTAAAATAGAATGGCAGTCTAATGGGGGGAATTTAAATGCAATAAACTGATCCATTCTTTCGTTTTCACATTTCCGGGATTAAATTTTCTTATAAATAAAATACCAGCTTCGATAAGCTGAGAATTTTCTTTTTTTCCATGGTATTTAAATAAAAATTACGAATCAAAATGTTATAATTAAAAGTGACTACAACAGCGTGTGCCTGAGTAATGCGAAGGTGCGATTATAAGATAAAAATAATCTCTTATCGATAATTGGTAAAATTAGGATGACTTCAAAGATAAGCTGCAAAATAACTCTGTCCCTATTGAGGGAGTTAGAAAGTAACTGTTTTATCCAATTGAATTTCAAAAAAGAAGATTTTTGAAAAGCTGGAAAGGATACCGCATCAAACTTAAGATAGAATAACTATATTTAATGTTCTCATCAATTCCGCTGCAATCTCATCCTTTCTTTTATATTTGCGCGATAAAACAATGTTAGCAGATGGAATAAACTATCAACTGTTCATCATTTCTACAGTATTTATAAAAACGCACTTGCATTTGTTGTCCCTGTAAACTTACATTGATAGTAAAAGTAAGCCCATAACATCATTAAAAGTAATCTGATGCGTTTATTATGGAAATAGAAACGTTACGGATCGCTGTATTTCGATTACATAAAAAAACTTAATTTTCCTTTTTTTTTGTTTACTGTACATTCATTGTCTTTTTGATGTTGTTATTTACTGTACTGTCATTTTCATTTATTAAAATAAATTATTATTGACAAACTCTGCGAGTTTAGACGGATGAATCATTATAGGTTTTTTCTGGATTATTAGCCATTGAAAAACTTCATACGTAAATTTAAAATGTTAATGCATCAAATAGATCTAGATCTTTAACCGACTGAAAAGCTGATGCAAGACATATTATTCCAAAATTAAAGTTTCAAAAAATTAGGAGCTTTTTTTTACTTTGAAGACACATTGCAGATTATTATCACTGCTACGATAAAACATTCCTCTTAATGAGCTGTCTCGCCTGTTTACCACGAAAACCCCAAATAACACGGTAGCTGTGCCATCATCAAAAACAACAAAAGTACATTGTTCGAGAAAAGAAATTGGTAACTAATTAAAATATAAAAAGAAACCTATCGCGGACTTTCGGGTTTTTTAACAGGTGTTTATTTTCTTAATGAGTTTTGTATTATATAATCTTTTTTCTCTTGGTTAGTTCCCGAGAGTGTCATAATGCGCTTAGAATTACATTTTATGTGTTGTGGTTAAGAAAAACGAAATGTGAAAAAAAATGGCACGAAAATACTTTTTACATCGTTTAGCTTTCATGTTTTATAATCGAGAAAATTCTTCCTTTTTCCAGTATTTAATATTAATATTTTTATTTTTATTTGACCTTAGGGAAAAAAAAGTAATAATAGAAAACAATGTTCCATTTGGTTTGTCTAATATATAATAAAATTGTTTAGAATAATTAATAATATTAAAAATAAGTTTTTATAGACACAAAAGAATGTATGAAATCTTAACGTCAGGCAACCGCTGGTTATAAACGATTTTTTTACTGATTTTTATAGAGAGGTTGTCTCAAAATAATAAAAATTGCAATAATATGAATAGAAAAAATAGGTTTTAGATTTTAAAAAAATGCATTGAGTTTTGTTTTATCATATCAAAATTTGAAATTTATATTCCAAAATAAATATTTGATATCTTATGATATATTCAAAGCTTTTAATATAATTCATAAAACATCAATAGAAAAAATGTTTAATTCTTTTTTTTGCCAAATTTGAGAATTATGTTTATTTTTTAAAAATTTCATTTTTAATGAGAAAATTATGTGATTTACTATTTAAATTCAATTAATTAAAAAATATCGTTGCACAAAATATGCAAACTCAACAGTTTTCATTGTTCAGAAAAGTCACTGAATATATCCCGTACTCGGGAAGTCAAGAGTTTCCTGGCGTTCCCTTTCCAAAACACAAATACACAATTCAAAAGTGCGCATGAAATCTTGAAAATGCAAACAAGAAGTTCATGTAATCGAAAAAATATAAATATAGGGGCATAATTAGAGATGGAATTCATTAATACGAGAAATCTGCTACTCCATTTAATGTGAATGAAAAAAAAACAACCTCAATAAGCGAAGCGAGAGCAAACGACCTCAATCTCAACTAAAACTTGCGACTCAGATGCCCCAAACTTGCAAATTTCGGAGTTAATAAAATATAATGAGGAGTATATATTAGTTTTTTAAAGCTGGAATATGTTGTAACTTTCTACTTTGCTATGAAGAAATTATTTGGAAGAAAATACAGCAGAAATATCATTTAAGTAAGATAGCGAAATAACTCCATTTGGTTTGACATTTATTTTAATGCTTAGGGTCTTTTATCGAAGTGGCATTTGCCATTGCAGTGATTTCTTGTAAAAAAAAAACTGTTTGCATGGGGGGGGGGGGGCACTCATATTTGGGAATGAGACTTCATGTGTGATGGTTAGCTCCCGCCACCCTAATAAGCACAGAAAAAAGGGCAATCGGTTCCCTACTGATCACGGACATTTCTCTAACGTGAGGGCATCACCATGACGGGGGATACTGAACCTTATTTCTAGTCCGAGCATTCAGATCTTTCAGTGCGGGGGTCGGTGTAACCTTACAAATGGACGTCGTGCAGATCCAATGTCATGCTACGAATATTCAAAAATAAGTTTTTGTTTCAATGACATTGTTTATTCAACATTATGCGAGTGTAATGTAAATTTATGCTCGCATGGAAATTCTATTAATCATTTTAATTTTAGAGCCTATTGTGCATAGGGCAGATGAAAAACAAATCTGGTGTTACTGTATAGTTGAGAGAAGCATTGTTAGAAGTTAAATGGCATACGCAGTTATTTTTGCCAAGTCGCTGTGATGCCATGTTAACTGCCTTTTATTATGAACATAAACATAAGAGGAAGTAGCCTATATAGTGCATGAGAAATCTTGTAAATAAATAAAATATTTTATCCTCCTATGATTAATTTACAGAATCATTCATCAGATTTATTATTTGGAAAATACCAATATAAAGATCTAAACTGTAAGAGCTAAAAGGCTCCGTTAATGATAAAATTTAATTAATTTAATGTATTTCGAATAGAACGTGTTTTTTTTGCATACATACAAGATTAATTAGTGGATTCAATCTGTGTAAAATAATAAAATTAATATCTACTTCTAAAGCATCACTTTAAAATAGAAACTTTGTCAAATCATACCAATAATACCGACGATACTTTTCATTTTCTTGTAATTTAATATCTTTTAGAACAAATATATCGGAATTAATTGTATATTGATTTTTAAAACTCAGCTCATTTTCTTGTTGGAATTTACAGAATAAAAATTGATTAATTTCGTCAATATAATTTGTTTTTAAATTTTAATTTCGTACGAAATTAAAATTCCTCATAAGGCTAGATCTAAATATGTAAAGGCATTAGATCCATTCTGAACAAAGATCTCTATTATTTCTTTTACAATTTTGATTAATTATACTAAAATATAAGCTTTACCGATAAAATGCATACGAGCTTTGAATATCTGCTGTATAAAGTTCAACTATTATACATTAAATTTTCTTAAATTAATCAAGATAAAGGTCAAAATTCGACAACTGTTAAAAAGACACAAAAATCAAAATAGTTCTCACAATACCACAGACTTTTTATATGATATCCCCTGTTGAAAAGAGGATTAGGCTCTTAGGAAGCTGAATTCATTTCATTGGATTAAGAACATCGCTGCTGTAATTTGAGATAATTGAACTACGAACTCTTGGCATTAAAATAATTAAATTTTTGTTTAATGTATGCATTTTTCAAATAGCATGTCTTTTAGAAAAATAACGGAAAACTTGCGTCAAATATCTGAGAATCGGTTTCAAGCTTCTGAGATCAATAAAACTCTCCTCGGCTTATTTTCAATTAAGAGCAAACCCTATTCATTCTCCCCTCCACACACTCCCCCTTCAGCTGCTGTAAACTAAAATGCATCTAAAATTAATCCAATGTCCTAAACAGTTTCTTTCACTTCGTGGCAGAGTTAACATCTTAAAATTTTCTCCGTTTAGTTGCTGGATTTAACTGATGCCAACATTAAATTCCTAATACGCATAGCAAAGACAATAAAAGTTTGTAGTCAAAGATGAGAGGAATCACTGAAGAATCCGAGTGGTTCCCTTCGAAAAGTTCCCCGGCCCATTTATACTCCAGGTAACTGGATTACGAAGCGAGAAGGACAGAATCCTGAAACGAGGAGTCTTATGCCTGTGAAATCCTTATTCGTGGGAGGTAAGCTCTCATTTGCATAATGGCATATTTAAATTATTTGACGATTAAAGCGTCTCTAACAGCAGAAAATAAATCGTGTTTATTTTAGAGTTTTCCATAAGGCTGCTCGTAATCGGTAAGGATCCCCAAACATTAGCGGCGGGTTGCCTGGAATATTTACCTATTGAGAGTGTTAAGAAGCGCAGATGTTACGCATTCTATTGGGAGAATTTATTCAAGTCATTCCTAATTTTAAATAAGAATACAGGGCGAAGTCATAAAGTAGATTTAAAATCTATTTAAGGTAAGATTTTGGTATCTAATGATATTAATTATAAATGGTATTCTGAATACAAAAATTTTTAAGTCACATTAAAACTTTCATTTACCAAAACCGAGATAATATGTCATCTCGTTTGTCTGAAATATCTCTTACCTTGACAGAAAAGGCACAGAATTTCAGCATGAAAATATAATTAGGAGTTTGACAGGGGTTGAGTAATGCTGAATGAACTCGATATATCGCACCAGGTGCATACAACAGATATGAAATAGAAGTATCATGTACTCGATAACAGTGTTTAGACTAAATTGGTACCAGTAGATAATTTTACCGGTTTCATTCATTTTTAGTCTGATACAAAGTATTAGGCTGGTAAAGTTAAGTTCAAAAACGTATTTTGACGGTTTATAATATGGGATACCTCTGTAACAATAATTTTTTCATTGTTAGCAATCACTCCCATTATTCCATGTATCGCTAACGGTAACATACATATACCACAGAAGAATTTCTACATTTTTCTATGCTAAGTATATATATCATCAAAGCTTTTCCATTCCTCTTCTCGCCCATTCATCAATAACTGCCAAATTCAAAATCGGTTCCTCCTCCGAAGAAGCGAAATCTCATTTCGAAATCACTTTTATATTATTGTCACCTAAAAGTCTCGGTTAAAATTGGGCAACAGCTTATCAGTCACATAAAGATATTATGCGTGTAACAAAATGTAGTAACATTACAGTATAACCCTATTCTTGCCCACGGTTGGTTCAAAAATCAAATATTTTCTTTAAGTTTTCTATATTTACCTGGAATAAAAGTATCTTCAAAACATTTGTTTATCTTTTCTAGAAATATTTACTAACAATGATAAAATTTTAGTTCAATAAATAAGCACACTTTGCTTTATAAAACCTTTTTTTTTATTTGGAACCAAATGGAATGGGAAATCAAGGAAACAGAATTATTATAAGTAAATTACTTAAAAATATTCCAAAATTTAGCATAAAACATGAATAGAAATTTGAAATAAAATGGTTAATATATATACTTTGGAAAGAAATATTTATTTTTTTAAACTATAAAGATATTTTCTAATTAAATACAAGAACAAATCCTTACAAAAATAAAATTAATGGCATTGTAGCCTTTTGAATTTTATAAAAGTGCATAGTTTTTCATAGTCCTTAAAACACAAAGTGCAAAATTAAAATTAACAATCAAAATTATATTCAACAGGGATTTTGTGTAGATTTCAAACTAATATTTATCAATAAATGGTGTCTTTACCTCTAAAAGGCAAAGGAAAGGATTGCAAAGTCTATCAAATGTAAAATTATCTGTTAGAAGGAAAATCAGTTGCTCATCCAAAACTACAAATCTGGATATCAGCTCAATCATATTCTCGATTCATGCACGAAAACCAATAGCTAACGATCATGCGATTAAATTCCCACGGTAAAAAGAGTCAGCCCCGATGTATCTGGTACAACAGAGTATCAGAATCGGTACATTAGAGTATATCAGCTGGTAAACCGGGCGACTAGTCCAACTCTAGTGCTGGATAGGTGAGGGAGTTTCGTGGACGATTCGAAATAAATGAAGGACCAAAACACTGTTGAATTATAGTTGAAATCTGATACTGAATACTGATTTGATTAAGATGGGGAAAGGTGATGATGTGGATCCCAAAGTAATAGGTGACAAGCCACTAATTGCTTTTTATTTCAGAACAATTCAAAGAATATAAGAATTTTTTTCAAGTCCTCAAAATTGTTTAGATTTTTAGTGTAAAAATTAAAGGTGACTTTCTATGTCAAGTAGTATTATATATAAACTCTAATCTCTAATCCCAGGTTTTGTCTTAATTTAGTTCATAGTAACTTCATTTTAAAATGTTTTATTATTTCCTGATCCATTCCCCTATTTCCATTTAATAAATCAAATGAATTATTATAAAGATAATGCGTGGTTACACCACTTGCTGAGTGGATGGATAATAAATCACTTATGCCTGCTGTTCTCTTGTCAAGACCAAATGTGTAAGAATTCCTGTCAGAAACCTACACGTGAGTGATTTATGAGAATATCATAGAATATAAGACCAGAGATAGATGTTTTGACCCTTTTTAAGTATTTTTATGCCTTCTTGTGCTTTATATATATATATATATATATATATATATATATATATATATATATATATATATATATATATAAAAATAAACAAACAATTTTTATATAATGAAAATCACTTCAAAAATATTCAATCATAAAATTTTTCGTTGAATGCAAGGCTGAAGTACAAAGTTTGAAATATTCTCATATCCATAAATTAGGGATCACTCCAAGTCACGTGAAAATATAACTCTAAAATACGTATACAACCGCATACGCCTTTCAGTGCAATAACCATCTAGTTATGACGCATTTGGATGATATTAAGGGCCGTCTGGAATGCGGTTGTACCTAGCTGGAAGTCTTAGATGAATATGGAATCAACCAGAGTGTCATCTCTAGGCTTTGACAACAATTCCAAAATGGTGGTAATGTGAGTAGATGTTACAGCACAGGTTGCCTAAAGAGGACCAGTATTTGGTAGTCACTGCTAAAAGAAACATACGAGACAGAGCATCAGACCTGTCTCGTCAGCGCTCTTCAACAACTGGTACGACAGTTTCAAGGCAGATCGAATACAAACGCTTACAATAAATTGGTCTATACGGTTGTAAGTCTGCCATATGTACTCACTTACTGCAAATTGATTAGCTAGAAGTAGAAATCATGCATTGTGCACACCACAACAGCGGGCTTGTGTAATGTTTTCCAGGTCCAGGTTCGACTAGTCCAGGTTTAGCTTCCAATCTGATTCTAGCCGGTTTTTCATATGAAGACCACCAGGTTTCCGTTACCACCAGGAGAACATAATTTAATAGCACCGTTACGGTGGTGTGAGATTACTTATTTGGGGAGTAATGATTCTGGATTCCAGAACTAACCTACAGGTTCAGATTGAAACCCTGACAGGACAAATCTACCGGCAAGTCATTCTGGAATAACATGTAGGATTATTACGTAGCGCCATAGGCGGAGAATTCATGCTTATGGATGGCAACGTTCATTCTCACCTTGAAAACATCGTAAACGAATGTCTTCCATCTTGGGATATTGCCCCAGCATTCTCACCGAACTTGAATCCAGTAGTGCATTTGTGGCACAACGGAATCCAGTAGCTTTGTGGCAAAAGCGCAACGTTTGAATCCAATCTCATTAAAAGAAATAAAATGGAGTAATAACATTTATCCATTAAAAATAATCTTTATCTAAATAAAAAAATAATAATATAGAGGAATATGAAATTGGAGAACAGCATCTTTTTAAAGATATCAACAAAAATAAAAAACGGTGATGTTATGAAATATCTAGGGCTGGTTTCAATGTAGCTTTAAAAAGGAATATTAATACTTAAAACTCCTTAATACTCCTTAACTTTTTTTAAAAAAAACTTTTCTTGACTTCATTATTTATATTCTGTTTTTCCATTATTTCCTTCTAAAAAGAAATACGCTCGCATTTTCTTTATTTTGATGCTCCTTTCCCTAGTAGAAGCCATTTTATTTAGAGCCAGCAACGTTTGCTTTTCAATAAAAATTTAAACATCAGCTTCTCAATTTATTAAAAATTATAGCAGCTCTAACTCTCATAGGTATCTATGTAGATGTCCTTTTGGAGTGATAACTTAAAAAGCCAATGCAATTTTCAATAAACAATGCACCTCTCATCATAAACGATCTCCTGAAGTGCCAGTTAGAAAGGATAAAATAACTGTTTATATGAGCGGACAGCCGGACATTCACTTACAAAGGAAAAATTATTGTGACGACCTTATTGTATGTCTCACGCGACACTTCCAGTTTGGGATGCGCAGGCTTACGAAGACAAAGTGAAAACACATCGCAATTTCAAAAGTAAGGCGATAGCAATCAGAACGGCGAAAGATGGGTGATAATGAAAGCTACCAGATCCTTGTTAGTGCTGATCTGCTATTGAACTTCAAAATCGCGATATATCGTCAAAAATATATCGCTATTTTTTGATATATCGTGGTATTATTTATTTATGGCTATTATAAGTTATAAAGAGCATCTTTTTACATAGTAACTGATCAGAATGTCTCTAAATAAAAGGAAAATTCAATTTATGCCATAAAAATATTCGTTTCCTTTTGAATAAAAAATAGTTAGAAAATAATTGTGTAAGCCCTTTTAATAAAGTGTGTCAATGCCAAACAATATCTGCGTGTTACAATTTATAATATTGGGTTTTACCAATATAATAACTTTTAAAATTTTAGCCTTTTCACTGCTGACTTAAAAATGCCTTCATAATTCATAATGTCTTAAGATCATGATGCCTTTAACAAGTAAAATTAAAAAGTTTTAATAAATCAGGGATTCAAAATCTGATGTCTTAAAAAATTAATGTATATGAATTTCATACATTTTTATTCTTATTTTAGCAGATTCAATGTAAATATAGACTAGAATTTTAATATGTTATATAATTCAAATTAATTATTGAATTTACAATTTCAAACGTAAAAATAGGCAAAAAATAGTAATTGCGAAATGAATAAAACTTATAATAGTAGGAATTAATAACAAATATTATGGAAGGTGAATTTACATGCGGGCGTATGAAAAATTTTTTAATAAAAGTTCTGATCATGATGAAATGAAAGAAAAATTTGTATAAATATAATCATTAATATAAATCAGTGAAATAATAACTAACACCCAAGCACAGCAATGTGTTTTTGAATATTAAAATGTTAACTAATCTTTTTTCTTCCAAATATTCTATCAACATATCGGCATACTATAATATTTGAAATGAAATTTTTAAAAATTAAGATTAAATATGAAAATTTTAAATGAAGGGGTAAAGGAAGAGATTTTATGCAAAAAGGTTTAAGTAAAACATTTAAAAGTTTTTAAAAAATCTCCTTAAAATATCTTTATTTAATGTCAACAAAAAATAATAATTTGATAAAATTTCTAAAATTAATTGAAATGCGGGAATTTTTAAATCAATTCAAAATTCTGTGTGTTTGATAATAAAAAAATTGAAAGAAAATTTTAAACTTCATGAAAACAAACTTGAAAAAAGCGCAGCGTTTTAATCCAATCTTATTAAGGGAAATAAATTGGAGTAATAACATTTACCCATTAAAAAAATCCTTATCTTAAATAAGAAATAATGCAGAGGAATAAATATATAGGAATATTAAATTGTAAAAGAGAATTTTTTAAAAATATAAATGAAAAAAAAGCGCTTTTGACAACTTTAAAGAATACAGATAATGATGTACATTAAAAAGAACACATATTGTCAAACGATTTGCAAAAAACGTCCGATTCTCAATAGTCATACAAACTCGATTCCTATTGAAATATCGAAATCATCAAAAATTAAAGAAATAACGAATATTAGATAAATATCGGAAGTCTGATCAAAACCTAACGAGCACTGTAATTAGTTTTGAAAGAAATTCTCTGAGCAATTCAGTCGCCAGGTGGAATCGGAAGACTTCTGTGCAGATGAGCACAAGTGCAAGAATGCGAGCTGCAAATAATATTGTGGACTTAATTTCAACTAAACCATTCTGCTCTTATTTCTGAAGATGAATATTTAGCGGTTAAACAACGCTCAGTCAACAAATTCTGATAACCACAATTATTTTTCCAAAATGATGTCATTCAGTTAAGGAACAGAAAACTGTTTATCCCAAAATAACCCGCTTAAAACAAATATTTTTTACATATTAGAATGTGACAATAGAGAAATAATAACAAAAATTATGTATGGAAATCAATAAGAATGAAGTACAGCAATAAACACTAACCGACAATCTAAACTAAATTAAAAACGCAAATAAATTGTGAATAATGATTTATTTTATCGCGAACCATTATTCATTATCATTTATGAATTGATAGATATTTTCTGGAACTAAGACAAAAAAAATCGATTATTCGGAAATATCGAATAATCGATATTTCCGAAAATCGGCACAGCCCTATTCAAAATTCAATTGATCTTAGAGGCATTTTTTTTTCTTACTTCCTTGTACACATTTTTTTTAATAATAGACAAAAAAATTATCGTGAGACTTTGATGCATCTAAACAGTTTAGATCTCTCTGAGTTCAAATAACACATGCTAGGTATTAATTATGTATTTGAAAAACATAATTTAAAAACTTTTCCAGCTAAGCGAATGAAATTTGGTACATCAAATTTGCAGATTTCCGATTTTTCCGCAGATTTCAGAAATTTGATTCGGATATTTGTGACTATAATTTTGTTTCAATCGGTTGATAAGAACACTTCTAAGGCAGAAATCCGATTTTCGAATACTACACTCCTGTCCATGAATTAAGGATAGTGCAAGTTCAGGAAAAGAAAGAGTCAGAATCAAAACAAATGTGACTTATTTTTAAAGCCTGTTTATTAAACAAAAGGTAAAGATCAAAATGCATGATATATGTTAGATATCATTAACCTAGTGCAAATTTCCAAAACTATTTACAAAAACCTTGAGTATGATAGTTAATACATATTATGCCTCCCAGGCGATGTAATACAGTCTGTAGAACGCCTAGCCATGCTGCGTATCAAATTATCGATCTGATCTTGGGGAACAGTACATTACTCATCAAGATATTCTCTCCGAAATTTCAGTAGACATGTAGAAGGTGGTTGACGGACTACAACTCGTCCCACAAATGCCCTACTAGATTCAAGCCCGGTGAGAATACTGGCCAGCCCACACGGGTGATATCCCTCAATGGAAGGCATTAGTTTACGATGTTTTCAAGGTGAGAATGAACGTTGTCATCCCTAAATACGAATTCTCTGCCCATTTCGCTCCGTAATAATCCTACATGTTATTCCAGAATGACTTGCCGGTAGATTTGTCCTGTCAGGGTTCTAATTTGAACATGCAGGTCAGTTCTAGAACTTAGAATAATCCTCCCTAAACGAGCAAATATGCACCACCATAACAATGTCTCTTGGTTCTCTTGGTGATAACGGATACCCGATGGTCTCCATAAGAAAGTCTTGCGAGAATATGAGTGTATTTATTTTAAGAGTTATCTATGTATTTTAAAGTTATATATCCATGTGCCTCTGATTTGTCCTTAATTTATGGACTTCAGTGCATTTTCCGTCTTCCAGGGATTCATCGAAAAAAAAGGCTCTCTAAGGGTCACACAACGGATTCAGTGAAAACGATAACTTCACGCCTTATGTCAATATTTCGGAAATATTCTTAGCCATTGCCAAGCAAGGTGTATTTTGCTATATCCAAATTCCACCAATTTTTTGCAGGGGATTGGGAAAAGCTACTTTAATAGAAAGTGAGTGAGAAAAATTATGAGTGATATCACCCTATTCGTTCTTAACAAGAATTATCATTTTTTAAATATAATTCATTGTGGCAGTTTAAAAGTGCTAGAGAATTATTTTGAATATTTTTTTTCAAATGGTGACACAAACATTTTTAGAGATTCATAAAGATTCTAGAATTCAGCAACAGTAATTGGTTTCTTACAGTTGCAATTCCTTTGTATTCTTTCATTTTCAGGATTCACAAACCAGTGAACCCTGAAAACTCAGTGACAGTTATGCAGTGCAACAAGGGACAAAAATGGTTCCAAATAACAGTTAATTTAAATAAGAATAATGTTTTAAATAAAATTATTTTTACTAAGTTTAAAAGAATTTTTTAGCCTTTTATTATCTTATTAATCAACTGCTTTTTAGCCAATAAATTGTATTTCGTTATTATATGTATTATATAATCAGAAAATTATTTTTTCCCTGACTATTAGGTGGCATCAAGTACATGTATCCGATGTTTAATAGATGCCATGATAATTTGAGAACTACTAAAATAATACATTGTAATGGAAAATATACTAGTGATCAAAATTTTAAAACTTTAACCCTTTATCTACTGAATTAAGTTGCCATTAATTTTTCAACTTCATTTTTTCACAAGTTTGTACGTTTCTTTGCAGAATAATTTCAGAGAACAAGAGATAAAAATTTTAATTAATAGAAATATCTTAATTTAATTATTGGTTAAATATTTTTCATGCCTACTTTTAGCTTATATTAACTTATTGATATTTGAGTTACATTGTCCGTGTGTTTGGAATACTATCGGCAAAAACAGTCATTGTGAAAATATAAGCCTGATTTAAATGGAACTTATAAGTAACGTCAATAGATAAAGAATTAACACATTAAAATAGATTTCAAAAAGTGTTGCAAATTTTTATTATTACAAACATGAGATAATTAAACTACATGCATAAAATTGTCCTGAACAGATGCTTTAAAATTCAACCCCCTTCCCTCTTCCAGATAATAATATTAGTGACGTGTTTAAGCTTACAAAATGCACGTCGATCGTCTGTTAGGGATTGACATTTCAAGTGAAATCTGTTTCATACTATCCCCCTTTTTATATCATAATATTTGTATTTTAAGCCGGTGACAAAAATTCAGCTTTAATTTATATTTTTTGCTTCTTTTCATTCTTAAGTAAACAGCCGAGCCACACAATATAATATTAATTGAATAACTTTTCAATGCTATCCGACAGAAGAGAAACGGTGAAATTGGGAGTCTTCTCGTGCCTTTTTCTATCGGAGACAAACCTTCAACACCATCGAAATGCGCGATCTCCTAACACTTGAATACGTATCGTTTCCTCACAGCTGAATGTATTTCCATAAATGAATCGACCGAAACGCAATTAATATTTCAGATTATCGGAAATAACAAAGGCGAAACTGAGGATGCGTCCGTCCTCTAAATTTCCGTGCGTGCGCGAAACACTCACCCACATTTTTCGGCTGCAGCAAGTTTGTGTCCGGGTCGATATTAATTCAAGTTTTCCGACCCACCAGATCGGCTCTGTGTTTTTGGCATTTTAATTCGCACACCTATGCCATACCCTCGGTGGAAATTGAATAAAATTATGTCCTCACCAGCCAAACAGGAATCGATTTTGTGTCTGCAACAACCAAGCTCGGTCCCCCGCCCTCTTCTCACTTCACTTCGCATCGCTGTTACATTGCGACGCTCGATTTGGATAGCCGTGCTGATGCGACTCAGAATGAAAGAGATAAAAATAGTGGCTTAACGTTTGTTTTAAAACCGATTTCACAATTTATTTGATAACAAACTGCTATCTCGAAATTCTAAAATTATATTTTCAAAATGCCGGCTCGTATTTAATTTGAAAAATTTTCTGCAACTAAATTTGAAGCACTCTCCAAAAAATTTCTTTCCAAAACTTTTTCCCATAAACTATCACTAAGATTCATTTAAATTTTAGATCCATTAAAATTTAAGATTCATTTAATTTTAGAAATTCACTAAGATTCATTAAATTTAACTTGTTCTTCTCCAATAGATTCGAATCAAAAGTTGACACATAGTTTCAATTGCACTCACAAAATATCATATCAAACTGGATGTACTGCGCCGATCACACGCCTGATTTGATGCATTGAAGACTTTTGGCGCAGCTCTTGCACCTTTCTGAGAGAATAGAAAGACAGACATGTAAACTCTTGTTGAATATGACTCGAAATTCGCTAGATGTTTAATGTGTGCGCCTCATTGTATTCTGTTAATCTTTGTTTTGCTATTATCGCAATAACATAAATTTAAACAATCTGACAGTCGGATTTCCTCTGAATACATTTTGCGTAAAATTTGACAGAAACCTACAAATTTGGTGTAGAAACTATATGTTATTTTTGAGTTGTCATCACAGATATAATAATAAAAATATGTATTTTTCGAATTCAGAAAAGTATCTCCTTTAGAAGATTGACAAATTATTGGACTTTGTTGTTTCAAGAACATTGTATATTGAAAAGAAAGAATTAAGTGCATTAACAAAGGGCAGTTACCATATTTTGTTGCGGAAAGAAATGATAGAGTGGCATTTCAGATCAAGAAAAATGAATAGATAAGTTTTTGTACCTTGTAAAAATGATTAGCAATTAACTTTGAATGCTTTCATTGAAATTTCAGAATATTTATTCAATAAATTTAACTAAACCATGTAATATGTGGATTGTTTTTAATTATTTTTTTCTTCAATAAAATAAGGCAACATTATTCTATTTGCTTTTTATTACATGATCATTCCGCAATGCTAAATATATAAAATCTAATTTTGATAAAACTTTTTTTTCAATTCTGAAATTAACTTTTACTCTTAAAGTAATTTAGGTAAAATAAAATTAGAGTAGCCAAATTTGATATATGAGAATGATTTAACTTAGCATAAATACAGAGTAAAATTTATTAGAAGTGGTTCAAGTTGGAATAAAATATTTTAAAATTCATAAATTGCAGTTTAAAATCTACTCATATATATTCTTGTTCATAAGCTTCTTGTTTTTATGTAAGGAGGGAAAGAATAAATAAAAAAAATGATTCCATGCAACGGTTTATTATAGGTTCTTATAAGAACACTGTAATTTAGGCGAGAAAAGTCTATATAATAAAAACAGTTGCCTTGTTGACATCTTTATCATGACGTCAAAGAAAGATGACGTCATTCCGCCTCACAATAGTTTCAAGTCACAAGTATCAACAGAGATGGCGCTACTGTCACGTGATGGCCATGTTTAAAAAGTTGTCATTAGTATCTATGAAAGTGAGTTCTCTGGATCATATCCTTCTCTGTGGGATTTCTCTTAAAATTTGACATAAAGCTTTTAAAGGTGGTGCAAAAGAGAACGCATCAAATCTAAACGTTATTTTGTGCTCATCGGATTCACAGGCATAATTCTCGAAGTGTGTGTTTTTTTTTTGGAATTCGGAAGACCTGAGAAACGTCGAGATCTCGAGTTCGGATTTTTACACTTTTTATTATAATTTCACGCGAGAAGAAATCAAAAAAAGGGGATGAATCAGGAACTCCCAATAAAAGGGAAAAGTAACAATAATTTCAAACCTGTTCGCTTTCTAAAAATGATTGAGTTTTCAAACTAGGATATTGAGAGAAGAATTTTCTTGTTCATTGAATAATAAAGTAATGATTATGTTTATCTTGTTTCAAAACTTTTCAAAATTTTAATAATTTCGATTAAAAATAATAAAGGATTAAGGGATTATAAATTATTTTCTTGTTTACGTAAGCTTTTATGGTTAATGCGGATTAAAAGTACGGCACCTAAACAGACTGAAGTACTACATTATGTAGTATGATTGATCACCGTATAGTGTTTTCAATACATGTATATGTCTGTATGAGTGTACTTTTAAAACGTTGCTCTTTTAAAAATATGTAATGAATGCTAATTTAATAAATACAAAGTTAAAATCAGAATTCGTAAAAAAATTGTCTTATGAATGATGCTCTAATAAAAAAATTAACATCGAAAAGAGATCATAGATTCACACAGTACTTTTTCTATTAATTATCCTTCAAGATCATTTTTATTCCCTAAATTTGAAATATTTTTGAGTTAACTGATATTAATTACATTAAAACATATGTTTTGTAAATTTACTCTAAAGGATATATTTTCGTACAATAAAGTTCCCTTACAAACCAGATCAAAACAAATTGCGAGTTAGAAAACTTCCAGCCGAGTAGCTTAAACCTTTCGAATAAACCAACTGTGTTAAGAGATTAAAATTATAATGGATTGCAAAGAAATATGACATAATTTTGAAGAAAAAAATGTCAGTATTTTAAAATAAAGTTATGTCAGTTCACAATAAATAGGTCAAGATTAAGTTTAATGTGTTTACTGACTCGAGAATCGCTCGTGAGTCACAATTTCTAAATTTATCGTGTCATCTACATCATTAGATTATCCCTTCTCTACTTTTCTTAAAAAGGAGGTAGTTGGTCGAAATAGGACATATCAGTTATTAATGCAATAGTGTTAAAAAATGTGTAATTAACAATTTTAACTCAGAGAATAACTCAAAACGGTGCATCATTTCAACGTCTTATTGATTTACTTAATTGTGATTGCTAAAAAAATTTCTTAACTTAATTGTGATTGTTAAAAATACTCGTTTACTTAATTGTGATTATTAAAAATA
>JAOUZG010015456.1:1738196-1762051 GCA_026289955.1 Argiope argentata | reverse complement strand
TCGTTTACTTAATTGTGATTATTAAAAATATTTGTTTACTTAATCGTGATTATTAAATATACTTGTCTACTTAATCAAATGTGTTAGTTCATAAAATATTTTTATAAACTTAATTTATAATAAAAGTATTAAGAAGATGCAAATTAATTAAAAGGAAAAATGCAGGTTTAAATAGCCATTATCATGTCAGAACATGATGTTGTTTTTGGGAGGAGGTTATTGGCGTCAACAAAAATTCGCAGGCGAAAAATTGGAATTTTATTATCTGCACAAGCATCTAAAAAAATCAGCTTTTAATAACGTGATGCCATTGCATTTACAAAAGCTCTAATTTTTAAAAAAAGTTAAATGACTACAGCAAATAAAACTAGAAAAATGTCATTTTGAGTGCATGATTATACGAAATGAAAAAAATTGGAAATGGGATATTTTTTTAAACAACAAATGCGAGACAAAGTTTTTTGGATCGTTTGGGATACTAAAATGACCCATTCAATTAAACAATTCAAGAGAATAAAAATATAATTTAATTTGCTCGAGCACGTGGTGCTTGGAAAAGCTTCAAGAAAGGATGATGAATGAATGATGAATCTGACATGATACATTGAAATATGCATAGTAGATTTCATTTTAATCTTTAAATGTTATATATATTTATTTTTCGGTGCTGTTTTTGCATTAGTTGAATAATTATGCATCGAATTATTTTTCAGAGTGCGAAGGGTTAACCTATTTGAGGAGAAATTACTTTATGTTTATTCATGAATACATTTTATCAGCTTTATAAAACAAACAGATACCCATATTATAAAAATACAAAATGATTTGTGAATAAATATAAAAAAAGGAATATAAGCTTATAAAAGAAAAGTTACGAACTCGATCCATTCTTTACATTTCACATTTTTCGGTCTAGGCCATTCTTTCGAGCGCTGGGGTGCCGTTTGTATTGGGAAACATTTCAGGGCGGAATCGGTATCGGCGCCAAGAGTTCACTGAGACCCTCCGTCGCATCTCATTCAGCGTCGAACCGAAGAGGGAAGGAAAATATTATTTTGGAGAGATGCCGACGAGTGCCCCGAAAACTCGTTCATGAAAGAATCGTTTCTGCAAAAGGGTAGGGAATCGATTTGTGCTCGATAAAATTCCATACCGATAATGTGGAGAAGCATTCGGGTCAGTGAAATTCGAATGCCTACTCACTAAAGAGTACAAATACATTCAGTTTAGAGAAATATTTATCCAACTCCCGCTATGTTGCCCCATACTTTTTAGAACATGATCGAAAAATGTGTTTTGTTTTTAAATAATTATTTATCACAAAATTTTCAAAAAGTTTTCTCGGCAGTTTAAAACGGAGCTGAATGAGGTCGTCCCTTGCTTCCTCGAAGGGAAAACTCGAGATTTTGATGAATTTATCGCTTCGCCCCCCATCCCCCTAGAGTTAGAAAAAACATTTTTTTTGGTACTATGTCACTCTGTCTATCTAGCTAGTTCAAAATCGCTTTGAGCTTTGATAACATTTGATATTCAGTCTTTACACTATATTTATAGATTTTTATCAAATGTTGAACAAAATTCGTCTAAAAGGAGTCTGGATTCTCTAATGAACGTTAACATGGTAAATACAAAACGAAAAGAACTATTGGGTTGTTCGGAAAGTCATTTCGTTTTTTTTGGGGAACATGAAAGACAGTTTTCGTATAATGAATAAATATTTTATTAAATTATATATTGGCCATTCTGGTCCAACACCTTTTGCCATCTTTCTGGCAGTAACATAATTCCCCTCTCATAAAAGTTTTGGTCTGGTTCAGGTGGTTTTTGACATCTTCATTTGAGGTAAAGGTTTTGCCATCCAAAAAATTTTGCAGGGGCCGGAACAAATAGTAGTCGGAAGGCGCCAGATCTGGAGAATATGGTGGATGTTGCAGTACGTCCCATTCAAGCTGTAAAAGTTTTTGGCGAGTGACCAAACTTGTGTGAGGTCTCGCATTATCCTGGTGGAACACTACACCCTTCCTGTTGATTAATTCGGGCCTCTTCTCTTTAAGTGAATCATTCAATTTGTCCAGTTGATGACAATAGACTTCTGAATTAATCGTTGTATTGTCCGGCAAAAGCTAAAAAAAACGAATCCTTTGACATCCCACCAAACGGAGAGCATCACCTTTTTTTGGTGAATGTTGGCTTTTGACACGCTTTGTGCCGGTTCATCTTTTCTGATCCATGACCTCTTGCGTTTAACATTGTTGTATACAACCCATTTTTCGTCCCCAGTAATAATCCGCTTCAAAAATGAATCATTTTCTTGACGTTTGAGGTGCGAATCACACGCGTCAACGCGACGACACAAATTTCGCTCCGTAAGGACATGGGGCACCCACACATCGAGCTTCGAGGTTAAGCCCATGCCTTTCAAATGGCCATAAACAGTCGAATTCGACAAATTTAATCTCTCACCGATCTCTCGTGTGGTTATTCGCCGATTTGCATCAACTAATGCCTTTATCGCATCTTTGTCAGCTTCGACCGGCCTTCCAGACCGTGGTGCATCTTCGACATCAAAATTGCCGGATCGAAATTTTGCAAACCAGTTCTGGCACTGGCGTACTGTTAACACGCCTTCTCCATACACATCCGTCAATTTTTTTCTCGCTTGGACAGCATTTTTACCTTTTCTGAAGTAAAAAAGTAAAATATGACGAAAATGCTGCTTATTGCTCTCCATATTTAAAAGGGCACCAACCAAAAACTACTGCATAGAATTAATAGAACTTTTTCACACACAAGCCTCGCAATATCAGCTCTCAAGACATATAATGGTTATGTGGCTTAAGTGTGAAGTTGGTTTCGAAAAAACGTAATTAAGTCCTCTGACGGGAAAAAACGAAATTACTTTCCGAGCAACCCAATAGGTGGGGGGAAATCTGGTGTATATTAAAATCTATAATGTGGATACCGATCAAATTCTGAGCCACGTGCATTTGGAGAATTTGTCCATCGTTAATCCATAATTTCAGAAATATATGTGAACTCAAGAAATCTGTGACTTAAAGATATTAAATGTTTTGCGTGATTATGTAATTGCAATTGTTTCTTTGACTCAAATTTTAGCTTTAACCGATTGGTAAAAACACGCCTAAAGTAAAATTCGATTTTCATATGCCATCAACCACATGACAGGGTTTAATCGCCAACACTTCTGCGATGTCTGAGTGAAAATGCTTTATTCATCCCAAAGTTTAGCATTTCTTAATTCTTGCATGCTAGTGCCTCGAAAGCCGTTTTTAGGAATGGCACCTTCATATATGAGAAAAGTTTCAGCAATCCATTCCCTTTAGTTTAAGGAGCCAATGCCCCAATAAGCCATGGCAAGTATTCAGAACGGAAGAAACTTTCCCCACAATTTATAAACAATTCCATGGTGAAATAAAATGATCTATAAAATCATTATTTTATTAAAGAAATCAGGTACTTCAGCTTTGAAGCATTAAATATTAGAAAATAATGTACGAAAATAATGCCAAATTTTTGATTAAAGTTAGAAATTAGAAGCATTTCAAAATTAAATAATGTTTCACGATTCTCGCTTTTTCTAAATTTATTCCACAGTGAAGAACGCAAATTTCGTAGACTAATTATAAAGTTTCTGCAATAAAACTGACGTAACTAATCTCGGTCGAATTCTCCTTAAAAAACCAAAACGAATAAAAATTTCAATTTGTTTGCTAAATTTTTTTAATACAATGCCTAGCTTCAAACAAAAATAATAATAAGAAGATTAAAATGAAATCTGCTATGCATATCTCAATGTATCATGTCAGAACATCATTTTTTGAACAGCCAAGCACCACATGCTAGTGCGAGTGAAATTATGTTTTCATTCATTTCAATTGTTTCATTGAATGAGTCACTTTGTTATTGCAAGCGATCCAAAAAACATTGTCTCGCATTTTTGGTTTAAAAAATATGTTTCCTATTTATTTTATTTTATATAATCACGTGCTCAAAATGTCATTTTTCTAGGTTTTATTTGCTGTAATCATTAACTTTTTTTAAAAAATCAGAGCTTTTTTTCAATGCAATGGTAACGTGATATTAAAAGCTGATTTTTTGAGATGCTCGTGCAGATACTATTTTTTTTTTCGGCTACGGATTTTTATTTTTCCCTTACGGTTTTTTGTTGACTCCAAAACTGTCATCCCAAAGACTACTTGATGATCTGACATGACAATAAATGTTTTCCTCTTAGTAATAATAATAGAACACCTCGCGGTGTTATTCTATTTACGTTGAACATACTTCTGACTTTGATAGCAAACTACCACTATAAAAATTACCACTTTGTAGGAAAACTACTAAAAGAGGAATGCCGAAAAGAATGGTACCTACTAATCCTCTGAGATTGAATCATAGTACTTTGGAACGATTTCACCCCCTAATCGTTTCAAACATAACCCTCCTCTCTTGAAACACAAATGGTAACTCTCAGATTAAGTAAAATTTTCCCATTCTTCAAATTCCCCGTGTCTGGTTTTAGATCAAATAGCAAACTTCCCTTGGTTTCACTACAGCAACAACTCTTTAGTCACTGGATTTCGAAACTAATTTGTTTTAAATTCTTACTTTAGAGAACACACATTTGACTTGTGATAAACTTTAGATGTACTGCGTAAAGCTTTTCGGTTATTGTACACAATAACAAAAATATTGATCTTTGATTTGAATTCAGCCTTTTTTATGAATATAGTGTGATTCTAGATGATAAATTACTAGATTGCAGTTAATATTATTGAAAAAAAGGAATCAGAAACTGTTTCATAATAATTTTGTACTAAATTTTATAAATGTAAGTCACATCATTTTAGAGTCCTCACATTTATATATTCGTTCAAGTGCAAACATATCGGAAGATAACACCATTAGGAATTTGGTTCCAGATTTAAAAGGCACCTGTAGTAAATCTAAAATTTGGTACACAGAAGTCAAATCTGTCTACTTAATTCTATTCGTTTTGTGCTAAATTATTCGTGCTAAATTATATTGAGATGACCGGATAGACAGACTTCCTCAGAATGGAGTTGACTGCAAATTTGATAAAAATCTGCACATTAAGTGCAACGACCGCATTTCATCTGTCGTCCTTGACAAAGATGGTCGAAATGCCAAACACACCTTTTCCTAAATTCTAAATGGTTTTAAAGTATGGAAATTCAAAACTTGGAATTCGAATTTTTCGACGATTACAATATTTTTTTTCTAAATTTTGAAAGCGGAAAAGTAAAAAAAGTTGCGATTCCGGCGATTACTGAAATCGGCCACTCTTATTCCCACAATCATTTCGTGTTTATAATTCAGATATTTTATTTTTCGCGCAAACAGGCGAATCGTAACTTTTTACTAGTACTTCTGACGAAGAGAAATTTTGTGAGTCGGTATTAGACATGAAGTATCTTCATATAGGCATTCAGAAGCATGCTAAAATTTGAGTGAAGGGTCGTCTCAATATTTTGACAAGCCAGTGTATATAAGTAACATTCTATATGACTTTAGCATTATAAACTTTAAAAAAAGGATTGAAATTTTCCCATATCTATCATGATATTTTAAATTGCCCCATAAATTTGTGACTTCGCATGTTGAACGCCATCTTTAGTGAGTCAAACATCCTCCTCTGGACACTTTTTGCTACTTTCTATCGGAAGAACTGGAACATAATTGTAACACTACATCAATAAATGACGATGCTGAAGTGCATCAAACTCAAAAAAGAGCCAAAAAATTCCAATGAAAAATTTATGTTTGCATGACTCGCTTAGGTAACGTTTCATATTATAGTCGCCTCGCGCCTTTCCTGCAATAGAATATGATTTCAATTACGAAAATGATTTCAATTTCAAATTTCAGATATAAAAGGCTATCATATTAGAATAGTATGTGAGGTCACGTTTAAAAAGCTATATTGGAAATATAGCTTTTTAAACGTGTGTATATTATTAGCAAAATATTTTTAGAAACCTTCTGAAATTTGCTCACTTTGCCATTAGAAAGTACGTTCAATCGGAGGAAAGGAGATAAAAAAGAAATAAAGAAATACATTTAAAACAGAAAATTTAATCCAGCACAAAAAATATCTGTTCAATTGTCTACAAATAAATAATAGTTCTCGCATTTCGGCGCATCATCAACACCTTATCAGGATTTTCCCTTCTATTTTATTTCGTAATATATAGACTTTTTTTAATTTGTAGTTATAGGAGGCTTATTTAACCGAATTCATTTTTTTTTTCAGTCGCACCAAATCGGAAAGTTAAAAAATTGTTTTAAATGCAATCTTTGAATCATTTAACAGCCTAAAATTCAGTAATCTGGGTGAACAACGTGACCACCAAAGGAAGCTTATTGTATGTAAGGTCCGATCATTATCCATCAGATTAAATTTCTCACGCAACATTCTGTGGTGTTTCTTGAAATGATAAAAGCGGGAGCGACTCCCGTTCTATTGTTTCGCTCCGGGGCAACTCCCACATCCCTCCAAAATAAATCAAAATCTTGTTAAGTGATTGTGTTACCAGGATCCATTTCAATTCTTTCGATGGAATGTAACCATCTCGAGTTGAAATATTTCATTCGCCAGTAGACGCAGGAAATATCCGGAACTGTGGTTTTCCGATTTTTCAAATTCTGAGAAATGAGTAAATGTTTCCTTTTATTAAATGGAATTTTCTAGAACTAACTTTTACTGAGAACCGTAAATGAAAAGTTATAATTATTGCTCTGAGCATAGGCTAAGCTTTATCAGTGTTATCTTTTTATTTAAATATATGAAATGCGCAAATGGCCAGAGGGGCATTTTTTAATTATATAGCATTGGTAATTTGAATTTTACTTGTAATATTGTTAAAAATAAAGTGAATTGGATCGATTTGCAGAAGATAATCATGATGGCGTTATTGGTTTTACAACTGCGCAGGCCTCATGCTGAATTTATGACAAATTTTAGCTTGTTGGTCTTTCTATGCCAATTCCGGTGCATAAAAGAAAATCTAGATTTTTGTTGAAAAAATATCTTGCTTGCATTATAACATATCCATATATACTTAAAAGTTTAAAATGTTATATTTTACAATTATATAAAATGATGGATGTTTCCTTTAAAAATAACTACTCACATTATTTGTAAGGGAGTGATATTACTCGTTGTCGGTCTGATTCACTTTGATGCAATGCTGCTTTATCAAGTTATTGAGGTTAAAGAAACTGAAAATGACTTTTCATTCCAGGAAGAGGTGCCTATTATCCGAACTATTACAGCACTGTAAATTAATGCAATTTTGCAGTCGTTGATTTGGCTTTTTGTATTCGATAAGATCAGAGGAATTAATTGAAACATCCTACTCTCATACTCATTGCTGGTCACCTGAAGTTATATCATCTGTACAATCACGGAATGGCAAGTTATAAACTTAAACAGAACATTGAGTATTTGATTTAACAGATCCATGCAATAAAATATTCTCATTTCTGAAGCTAACATTTTTCATCACAAGTTCGTTAAATTAGAGGCCTTCGAAACTCTTGCAGGCACCAATAATGCTGTTTTCGTGAATGAGATCTTGAAAAAGAGTTCGCACGCAGTAGGTGCCAATCGTTAATGCATAACGACTGAATCTACTCGGTATTTTAAAATTATACCGTCAGGTGGTAGTATTTTTAGTAAGAATCGAAAGTAAAAATGGATCCTTCTTAAAAAATAAAGGAAAAAAAAGGATCTCCCCACACTGATCTGTGAAAAAATGAAAAAACGATTAAAATGCCAGTTTTTCTTATGGAGGTGTCCGCATCTCACTCCCGATTTCCGAGGCAGAAGAACTGATAATCAGCGCCAAACATGCCGATAACAATAGCGGAAATAAGATGGCAGCAGAAGTCTTGAGTTATAGGAGAGGCCGAAGAAAATATTTCGCCGTCACTTATCCATAATGCGACAGCCAGCCGAGAAGAGGCAATTCGCCGGCTTGTAATCCGATAAGACAAATGACTGGACTCCCTCCCGTGTCGCCGCCAAATAAAACATGGCGTTTGCATACTTCCCCTGGCACAGGCACGCCAGAGAGGACCCTCGGCACAATGCAGGCCATGAATATTAGTTGCTCCGAGAAGTGATAAGAGACGGTTCTTTTATTTTCCTACTTTTCCCAGAGGATGTTTAATTAAACTTAATGCACTGTCGAAAAGGGAAAACACGATTTATCCTTTCATTACATGCAGTATCCTATGAAATCCCCATTAATTTACTCCATTTTGTTTTTTCCTTATACCAACCGCCTCTGTTGACTAACTTGCTTGCCTAGGTTATTGACTTTTAAGATTCTTAAAAATTAATATGAAATGCATCTCTCTCTTTTTTTTTTTTCAATTCAATGTGTTATTTGAAGCGATTGAAAAATATGAATTTAGTTGAATCAGTTTGTTACAAATAAAAAAATGTTTATACATTAAGAAATAAAAGTAGAAGTAATTCTTCTACAATAGAGTAAATGATTGGCAAGAACGCGACACTGAATTTTTTTGATGGATGAGTTTAAATTGTATCATGATATTTCAAAACAGATTTTGTATCAAAGCCATTAATAAAATTAAGGGGATAAATTATATAGAAATCAATTTTATATCATAGCAAAATTAATGCTTCGCGTCTTTGAATCTAAAATACTTGCTTTGGAAGATATGAACATCCATTTTCAACCGTTGAAACTATTTTTGCGCTCGATGAATCTTTCTGTTTGGTGCCTTCTTTTGAAAATTTATTTTGCATCTTCTTCCCTCTGACTCTTTTGATTGTTGCAGCTCAACAGTATGGAATAAGAACGATTTTTGTGCTGTGTCCTTTATACAAGTAGGATATCTCAAGGTAAATGAAAGTTTTTAAAACAATCTCGATAGACACCGGAAAGGAAAGTGGATTGTTAACTTTGCCTTTGATTCTCTTCGACAGACAATTGCAGAGACAAATGCTGATGGAAATAATATTCAAGTCAAGAATTCACAGAGTAAGATTGGACATTTGTGAACAAAATGAAAGCACTACATCTAGGTTGCCATCATAATTTTATATGCGATGCTATGAGAAAATCTGAAAGGGGATTTTTCTGCCCGTACATTAGATTGAAAAAAATTATCCTAATTTCAGGGGATTATTTGTACACTAACAGTAAAGGGAATGTTATCATAATGCGCATATAAGTAGTAACTGGAACGATGAAAAATCTTGTTATAAAATTCATATAAACTTTAAAAAAATATTGAAGTAATATTTTAAAAAACTGCACAAGAACAAAACTTAGAAGAATTATTGCTTTGAATTGTATGTTGGTAGTATAAAAGTGGTTCAAGTACAATAATTTGCTTTGAAGTTACTAAGGAAAAATATTAAAATTAATTAATGTTTAATTAAAAATTTATAATTTTGACTACTACCCAATAAATAAAAAGTACGATTTTAAATAATAAAAAAAAATTAAAGTAACGATAAATAAACATTTTTTGAGATCCATATATCGCAGTTCAGGTATAATATTGTGGCACAAACATTAGGTACTATTTTGAAAACACTAGCATCTGCTCTCATGACCCAAAAAAACCAAACTTGTTTTCAATTTCTATTGCACTATATTAAAATAGAGAATCCGACTTTTCTATTATTAATATTTCTTGAATTTCCTTTTCCAGAAAAAAATGTGTGTACATTTTTTGTCAACGCTTTACTTTTAAATTACATGAGCACTATTTTGGAGTTTCTCATTTTGAATCGGGTGCCGAGGACAATACACTTCCAGGCATTCAGCTTCCTCATCTTTCACACTTCACTAGTTAGAAGTCGTTTTGTCTTTGATTTTCACTGGTAACTAACTGCTTACCTTTAAGCGAATCACACTCCATGAATGGAAAATCGGAACTTCCTCTCTCCAAGTCGTGAACATGCCCTGCTAATATCCCGTTTCCAAGTTCCATACAAAATATGCACTCGTGTTTTGACATTAACTCAAGAATAAAGCGAAAAGAAGGAAAGTTATCCAACATTTAGTAAAACAGAACACCATTCATATGTTGTTTGAACTGTGCGTTTGCACGATATTTTCTTTGCCGAAAGCTACAAATTGTACCGATGTATCTAACTCTCTAAGTTTTTATTTTCTCAAATACAAAGTATGGTGAAAATAATGCATAAAGGCAAAATATTCGAACAGGAGATTTTAATGAAGTTCGAAAAGCCGAATTTCTGGCATTATGCCGGTCCGTGACAAAGGATGACTCAAAAAGGCCTCGAGATAGACGGATGAAATTTAATACACGATTCATATACTAAATTTGCAGATTTCTAACAAATTTTGGGTAAAATATGTTCTGACAATGTCTGTTTCAATTTAACACGATTACAAAACGAAGAAAGCTGAATAGATAAATTTTAGTAATCAGATTTAACATTTAGAATATTTACACCGTCATAATTTGGACCAAATCCATTTGGATGATGATAGTCTGTGGATCTGTATTTTCAAAAGCTTGTAAACGTGATGACTCAGAAATGCAATGATTTAAAAATATCAAACTTGGATCGGTATTTTGTGATTAAAAATATAGTTTGATGTCTAATGTTTGTTTCAAACAAATCAAAAACAGTTTCAAAACGGAATTTCTATTGCATCTGAAAAACCAATTCGATTTTCAAATATTATTTGCAACCTGCCAGAGATTTACAAAAAAAAATTCTCCAATAATTACTCAAGCGATTTAGGAAAAAGGATTAATTCACGGCAAATGGTGATATTTCATAAATAGGCTCATGTCCTTAAATGAAGGATTATTCAGAGTCACTCCAAAATATAACTCTAAAATGCATATATGCCCTTAAAATGACTGTACGCATCATCAAAAATCATATTCAAATTGCAGGAAGCCACCAGATGAAACCAATAGTACCTCATAATGACGAGAGAGTAAGAGAGCGATGTATGAGGAATACAGCAAAAACAAGTAAAATTAGTCGCATGCGGAGGACCGGTAATTCGCAGTTAGTGCCAAAAGAAACAGACAGAGCGCAGCATCGGACCTGTCTCGTCAATTTTCTTCAGCCACTTATACGACAGTTTCAAGGCAAATCGTGTACAGATGCTGAGGGCAAATGTTTTTTTCATAATGCAAATCACTGCGGCCTGAGGTTAACTTTTAGAGCATGCATTATAGATACCGCAACATTGGACTTGCGTGATGCTTTCCGAAGAGTCCAGGTTCACCTTGTTGTCTGATTCTCACCGGGCTTTCATACGGAAGGCGCAAAGCATCCGTTATCCCCATGAGAACATTGTTGAACGTTTTGATGTCACTACGTTACCGCCATCTTATTTACGGTGGTGCAGTATTTTCAGTGAGGACATCAAACATGCAGCCTCTTTTTAGCTCTTTACCTTTGGATTAATCAACGGACTTTGCAAATTAGTCACATTTGTCCTGAACTTGCACTATCCCTAATTTATGGACAGGAGTGTCAATCATATGCAAGGCATTCTCTGGGGTAGCATCTTTAATAGAGGGGAAAGATTTTTTGGGGAGTATACAGAAAAGTGTTCGGGGGAGCACTCGTTCTAGTATCGTAAGGAATTCAAAAAAAGACAATGAGTTTTGGTGAATTTGCTTTGATTTTCTACAAGACAGGGGCTTTCCTCGTGAACAGTTGACACTTTAGCCCAGAAGGGAAAAACACCGGTACACAACAAAAAAAAATTTCCTGAGGGCGCAATAAAAAAAAAAGAAATTCCGAAAATGTATATTGCTGCCATTTCAGGCGTCTGGATCGGCTTTCCTTTTTGTGCTGTCTCTCCTTCCAAATGCCGGAACTTTTTATGGCTTATTGCACATCTAGTGACAATTTTCTTTTCCTTTCACTTCGCCCCACTTTTTCATATTGGAACAAAAAATTCAAAATGGAAGGGCCCTGCCTTTTTCATTTTTTTACTGTTTATGTAAAAGGGCAACTCATGAAATGCTAAATTTTGCATTTGACAGACGCATCTCAAAGGTTACGATGTTGATATAATAATGTGAATCAATATGAAAAACAAAGTAAAGATGGACTTTCTCCTATTTTAAAGTCATGCATTTATAAGTCTTCGCACTAAAGGGCGCCGACTTTTTTTCAAATAAATTTATTCAGAATTTTGGTTATATTTTATAAAATATTCATTGGTTTTTGTACGTGATGAAAAGGACGCGTCATCCAACTGGATTTTGGAGGTTTTCATCCAGATTCCGTGTCAATCAACCGGATTTTTCTAGGTTGAAAGAATGCATTAATTCCAAGCTTCGCAAAAAGGAATCACAGTTTCAATTACGCACATTTATATCTACATCTAGTTTAAAGCTGAGATTAATATAATATGTAAACATCATTTGGGCCCGTTAAAATATCTCCAATGTTCGATCAGCTTTTCTGAGATTGAAAATAATGTAATGCTCAAAATAAAATACATAATCTAATTCGAAATATAGATGGAACAGTGGATCAAGAATGTATCAAAAAAGGCGTTTAAGAGTTGTGTGCGGTAAAATAAACCGCATTGGTCAAATATGCAGTGCTCTTTATTATGCATATTTCTTTCAGGCTTGTAGAATTAAAAAATTTTATTCGAATTAAAATACCCTCTCCGATGTGGTAGAATTTTTAAATTTTATTTGTATGCATTCTTAATATTTGCATATTGTTTTAATATGTTTCAAAATCTAATAAGTGATTAATTTCATTTTAATTTTTACTGATCGTATTATCTGAAAGTGACTTTAAAAATAATTTATTTTAAGGTATTATATTATTTATTTATAATAAGGTAATGTAAAAACAACTATATAAAAAGTAAAATGGTTCACACATAAAGGATTATTAAAAAAAACTACTTTCATAAAACATTCTAAAATGATAGCCGATCCTGCTATAAATTTAAGATGAATTGGCAGAAGAACCTATGTTTCGATATTATAAGGTAGCCAGATTCTCCTTAATTCTCCTTCATTTCCTCTTAATCTGCTGTGGTTAAGCAGATTGTGTAAATGTAATAGGAGTGTCTTCGATGCAGCAATTCTACACGCATGAAATCAAAGTACCAGCGAAAGTGACGGAGTTGTAGAGATACTTCGATTCAATCAAGAATTCTTATAAAGAAGCCTATAGAAGTTTGGCAATACGGCAATACACAAAATTATGCAAAAGGGCATTACATGTAATAAAGGATGGTGCTATATATATATATATATATATATATATATATATATATATTATTCACAGAGCCCAAACACTATGTCAGCATTATAAAATAAGAGTATATTTTTTAAAAATATATAAGTTCAAAATGTTTTACATCAGACATTTTTCATCATGTCAGAACATGAGGTTTTATGCGTCAAGAAAAATCCGTAAGCGAAAAAAATTTTTATTATCTGCAAGAGCATCTAAAAAAAATCAGTTTTTAATAACGCGTTGCCATTGCATTTACGAAAGCTCTGATTCAAAAAAATAAGTTAATGACTACAGCAAATAAAACCGAGAAAATTTTCACTTTTAGCTCGTGATTATACAAAATGAAATAAATAGGAAATACAATATTTTTTTAATACAATCAATATGAGACAAAGTTTTTGGATCGTTTGCGATACTAAAGTGACTCATTCAACGGAACAACTAAAATGAATAAAAATATAATTTAATTTGCACGAGCACTTGGCTGCTCAAGAAATGATGTTCTGACATGATACATTGAAATATGCAGAGCAGATTTCATTTTAATCATTTTTTAGTACTTCCTAATCGGTTATCGATCTCTGTCCACCATCGCGTCTTTTAAAATGACAGCAAATAAAAATTGGACTAATTGGTTAAGTTAGGAAGATAAGAAAATTGTCGAAGTACTTAAAGTAGGCTTCTTCAAATAATGCTTTTCATAAAATATAATTCAAAGGCTTAACCGCAATAACGCACCGAATTCTCGGTTGCTCTCAATAATTTGTTTTACCTTTAAAGCTATCACATTTCCCTTTTGAAAGAGAAAAAGTCAAAAGGGACAAATCAAAGTGTCTGATTATAGAGAGGCTTATCTTCTTCTTATCATAAATTCTTATTCTTATCATTTTATATATAAAAAAATAATTTTACTTATATATATATATATATATATATATATATATATATAACATGAACGCAAAGTTTGAAAGGAAACCATTTTTTACAGAATCCAATAAATGAGGAGCCAAAGATTTAAAAAAGTCTTTTTTAAGGTTCTATAAGGTGATTCCTTCTTTACAAAAAAAAAGAATTAACAAAAACTGCATGTTAATCAACAATTCATATTCAAAGCAAAAAAAGCCGTACACGGTTTTATTTTCCCTTTCTAGAACTGAAACATATTTTTGTCCCACTTAAAGTGTATATTCCGTCAGCAAGGGACTTAAAATGTATGCATGAAAAGGGAAAAGCATTCTACTGTGGCGTTTCGTAAAATACTCTTTACATAATATTTACAAAAAACTGGGAGAAAATTCTGGCATTTCCTTATTTTTGCATCTTTAGTAGAAGCACGCAGTTTTGATATATAGATTTTTCCCTTAAAAACTCAGTCATCGAATAATCATCGACTCTTTGAATTCAACGAAAACCACGGGACCTTTTAGGAATATGGAAAGCTAATTCATAACAATGGAGAGACTTCCAAACGCCATTTGCATTTTTACCGAAGCGAATTTCGAAATTTATATTCTGCTATTTTGGTATCGGCCGAAGACAAATCGTACAGAGCTATAAGAAAGCAAAATAAACTCCGACATTCGAAGTCTCAAAATTTTATATGATTTTGATTTTTCAATTTTTTTTTATTGTGATGTTTATCTTAGAGTTTAAATTTCAGTAAATGTTATTTTTTTTCTCATTTGGCAATGCAGGATGTACATGTCTTGCTAGTTTCTTTCTAAGGTGTTAGAAACAGACATATAGTTTAACTTGGGAAAATACTTCACATGAAATTAAAGAAATATATTCTTGTTGTTTCAACTGTAGATATACTGCTATATGGAACCAAAATTTTTGTACAGCTCTTCTATTAATCATATTTATTGGAACATTTTGGCATGTAAAGGAAGTTCCACTTCGATTAAATTTTCATACCAACGAAAGAGGATTTGATTTAATAATCATTCTTCAAACAGTTGTTGAAAGGGAAAAAATTATGCTTTTGCAAATTTCAGAACTCAACCAGTTTTGTAATATAATCAAATTATGTATAATTCTTATTGTCCTATTTTTTAAAAATCTTTGTCATCCAACCCCTAGTTTTGGAATAATCACTGAACTTTTGCAATTTCTGTGGATCAACAATTGAAAAAAACCATTAATGTCAAATTTTATTTTTAAAAAACTTAGAAATTAAAATGCTCTATATTATATATAATGTAATGATACCTCTTAATCCAATTAAAATCCTATTTAATTTTCTAAATTAATCATAAATTTTTCTGATCAAAATTTAATTTTTTAAACATTTATTTAATGTTAATTGACACATAACGAATAAATTTTTACAAGAACATCTCAACAAAAGCTTCGAGCGAAAAAGCCGACCCACTTTTCCCTTGCGCAATCAGACGCGGATTATATTTCTTCCCTCGTATGAATTATACTATTCCGTGGAAAAATATATTGTATTTATATTCTAAAATGAATTAAAAAAATTATATATATTTCAATAAATGTAATTAATCTGGTAATTATATATAATTACAGTTAAGTATACATCACCAGTAATTCTTTATATTTACCGTAATATATACTATATATACTGGATTTGTACAAGACCGGTCACATTGCTTTTAATACTAATCCTTATTTGAATTGTTTATTTTAACATATATAATAATAATGTTAATTTTGTCCAAACAGCTGTCTGGTCTATTTTAATTATTTGCCTGCTTGGAAATACTTAAATGTATAAACAAAACTTTCTGAGGGTCACTAGAAAGTATGCATACTTTACCTAAATTATTATACATTTAACAAATATCAATGAGTGATTCACCTCATGTTTTATCCTTTTTACTACTGAGTGGACAGTTTCGAGAAATCATTCAGTGATTCTCCGTTCTGTAAGAGGAGCGGCTTTTTGAAACTCCCGAATGACGAATTTTATGCTTCATTTCTTTTATACGTCTGTCTTTGAAGTTTAATTTCGTTTTTTTTAATGAACTAAGCATGATTTAAATAAATTAATCAATTCTAAATCACTCACGAATCAAATATTTTCTTAAATATTTAAAAATAAAACGAAATCTAGGTTAAATGGAAAGTGAGAAAAAATTGTGGAATAATTACTGGGCTTTTAAGGTTTATAAGGTTTTTCATCACATTTTTTTAAGGAAACAGCATTTAAGAAATTCCATTGAAATTAAATATGTTTTGAAAAAACAGTTAAAAGTTTTAATACATTTCTTATTTTTCAAAAATTTCGTATCGTTTAATTATGCATTTTTCCATTTCTCGATTCACGGATAAAAAAAATCTGTGTATTAAAATGAAAACTTCTAAATTAACTTTCTCCACTTTTGAATTAAAAAATTAAACTTTTTAAAAACCATACATTTTTTTCTCATTTCTGATTAAATTCTAATGAATAAAATATGTTTTGTCATTGTTACAGCCCGTATTTGTAATATCAACCCTTCGCGGGCGGGCGATTTTCTAAGTAGCGTATTTGTCCATATTTTTGACGTAAATATACGTCCTCCGACCTCAAAGGGCTAAAAGATATCTCATAGAAAAAAATTTAATCATAGCGATCCTATCGATAAATTTATTTGGCTCAGTCAAACATTTAAGAAGATTAATCCTTCTCCATAGAAATCTGGATTAAGTTTGAAAACTGAAATTGAAATAGCTTAAAGAGCAGTTTTGGTCTGTAATAAAAAAAATCCTTGCTGCTTCTTTTCAAGGATATCTGAATATGACTTCAATAGTTTTTAAAACAACATAATTGCGCAAAATTTAATTTTCAAATGCCCTTTGTAAGTAATGTACCTAATATCGCATGGAATTGATTGACTAATTTCTTGTATCGTTTCCTTTCTCTACAGAAGAGATATTTTATCAAGAGGGATCGCACATATGCAACAAGATGATCTTTTGATCTTCAGAGATAGATTGGTTTAATTGACTCTAAAATTAAAATGTCAGATATTACTTATTTTATTTATTTTCTCCATAATATGCTATTTTTCGTGACGGCTCGAAATTAGATATCTAGTTTCTTACTTTGGACAAATTAGTAACAATGAATAAAAGTAAAGCGCTATACTAACAAGCGAATACAAAGTTTCATCTACTGCATTTTCATATTTCATAATATGTTCTTTTTTTTTCTTTTCAGATTTAAAAATAATCGCAAATTTATATATTTATCTGAAACATTTAATTAATTTAACTTAACGTTAAATGCAAACTTGAAGACATCAGTTTCAGAAAGAAGAATTAGATTGTTTTTGTCTCTTTTAACAAGAAATTAAAATCTTAAAAGTGTAAAGCTTCAAATTGAAAGAATACTGAAAATGGGATACTCTTAATAAAACAGCCACGTAAACTCATTAACGGGAAATGGAAACTAGTATACAAAACTGCTACTATTTTTAATTCGTATTTCATTCAATGAAGTTTCATGGTGGTCTTCAAAGGACGAGTTCTTGAACTTCAGGTTCTTATACAGGACACAATTCTACTTCAGGATAATTCCTTCTAATTTTTTTCATTCTTTTTCTTATCTTTTTTGTTGGATAATTTTTCTCCTTTCAAATATAAAGCTATGATGCTCCTCAACTCAACATCTTTCAATTCTCGCTTGACTTTTCCTCTTTTTTTTTTCACCTGCCACGACTCTTTTCTTTTGATACTTTAAGCACTTCATTTTTGTAGCTAAAAAGAATTTCTTTCATAAAAGTTGTTTTCTTTGATATTCCGCTAAGTATTTTTTTCTGAACAGTATTAAGGTAAACCAGGTTATTTTCTTTTTCCTCTATATATTTGTATATTTTGAAGGGATGAAAATACCCATTTTGAGGGTTGGGGTGAGAGGGTTGTATTTAATTCTCTTTCATGCAAGAAGAATTTTTTAAATCAATTCTTGCATTCAAATTTGAATTCTGAAAATTAGTTCTCTTTGAAAGGAGTTAAATTTCAAGTTCTTTAGATTAATTCAAATTGTTTGCATGTTACAAAGAAACATCAATTGTATGCAGGGAAAAATTATTTTTGGGAGTTATGTTAATCTGTGAAGTCATTTGAATATGCAGTTTTTATATTCTGTAATCGAAGCTGTTTCTAAGTGATTGCGATATTCATTTTAAGGAACGAAATATTAGTAAGCCCAAGTCTAAACCAGAATTTGAATTTTTATAATAGAGTCCTTTTTTCAAGGAATGATTTTGCTATTCTTAAAAAAAAAACTATCTTTAAACCATTCATTAAAATATTACATTTCCTTTCCAGCGATATAAGGAAAAATATTTTATCTTTCAAAAATTCCATCCTCGTCGTTTGGAAGCATCTAAATAGTGCTGCTACTCCTTTTAAATATTTTGGTTTTTTTTAAAAAAAAAACCGCTAAAAGAAAAACACTAATTGGCATGACTGAATCAAAATTTGGAGGGGGGATAACCAATACAAAAAGCATACGCTTTTTAGTATATATTCCATATTCTAAATAATGAAAACGGGCAAAATTTATAAAAAAATATTATTTTTATCTATTAAGCTTATTTAAATATTCAGACCGACTTCATTTAATTAAAATATCAACATTTTTACTTTCTTCAAATTACTAGATTGTTAACTACAACCACTAATTAATGTGGTAACAAAGAAAATTAGTCTCTCTCTCTCTCTCTCGGTGTGTGTGCGTGCGTGTGCGTGTGTGTGCTTCACATGAGTTCAAGACAAATTCGAAATTCAATTTTTCCCCATTGGAGGAAATAGCCGATACAAATGTAATGATGATGGTGCGCATCTGTTCACATCCGAACACAAGAAGAAAGTCTTCCTTTTCAGTACTTTTACAAAGAAAGATTTCTTTGATACGCGTCTATTTAGGAAAATCATACCACTGACTCTCCTAACCGCCCAAAGGCACCAGCATAAACCATAAAATTGAATGACCGAAACACCGCAACGGAAAAACTGGTGGGATTCCTGTTTGAGTCCTAGGGGTCATCACCGGCCATGCTACAACCCTTCCCGTAGAAAGCATGTCGCGTAATCGGTGGGAGGAATCAGACCCCCAACTATTTGTTTACCCTGCAGGTTGGAGAAATCCATCCTGAATCCGGGCGGATGTGCCGATTTAACAGAAAGGCACTTAACTTTCTTTAGAAGCAATGTCATGTAGGAGGGATTGTTATCCGCTTGCGATACGAGAATCACAGATTTGGCAATTTTTCAGATAGTGTGATAGAAGTAATTAAATGAAAAAAGAAAGATTTTGATCTGTAAATAGCAAACATTTTATAATTAAGTAATATGGATTAATTTAACATAAAAATTAGGAAATTAATCAGGATTTAAATTAGATTATGGCATATTGCATAGATAATTTCTTAACGAAGGTTAGTTAGTCATACCAGAAAAATCATCTTCTTGTAAGGAATCCACTTAATAACAAAAAAAACGAATTCTTATTTAAAAGATTTTGGATAATTTCTGTAACTTTAATGAATGTTCACAGAACCTACTTAGCTATGCAATATCTAGAAAAACTATTGATGAAATTCAGAGTGAAATCAATGGGAAAATCTGAAGTGAAAAGATTTTATTGAAATCTGAGGAATTTCATTGGATGAAGATGAAATGTAAGACACTCTGCTGTAAGAAATTAACAATTGGAAGCGTGATATTTTATTGAAAAAAATGTGCTAAATTTTAAGCAAAAAATAATGTTATTTATTTTTTCCAGTTATCAGCAATATTATTTAACTCCCAATGAATAAATAATTGCATTATGTGAAAGTGAATGTCTAATTATTTCTTAATTATGTTAAAAAATTAATAATTAATAATACTTGGTATCGAAGTTATTTACTCAATATTTGAATGGAAAAATCCCTTTTCATTAAGGATTGCACTTTTGCAAGAAACGGGAAGAGTCTAATGAAAAATTTCGGAACTTAATTATAGGCAATATTTTGACAATAAAAGTAATTTTATCACTTTCTATATAAAATTCGTCTCAGTTTTATCTTCGAGAATACGAGGAGAAAACAAGTTTTCAAGAATTCAATTATGTAAAATTTCCTCAAGTACAGTAAATAGAAAATAGAAAATTTCTTTTCTGTTAAATTTATTCAAATTTACTCATTTTGACTGAATACTATAATATCCCGAGAGGAGCAACATTTGTGCTGGAAGGGGCCGAAAGCAAATTAAATGAGACAACTCTGGGATTTATGGGAAGGTATTGCGCAATACTCTGTTACTCAACCTTTTAACAAAAAGCTTCATTTGAATTTCATGAATTTTCAACTCATACTTTAATGTTTCTAAAACAAATGCTCTATTGATCTGAAGTGAAAGCATTTCTTGCATTTACGCCATGAAAAGAGATGGAGTGATTCTTTTCCACGATTCAGAAGAGAGAATCAGTAATATTTTGGTTTATCTTTCTAAATTTTTAACACAATTCAAAACTTTTATTCAATTTAAATTTTTGCATTCTGTAGTTATCGCGTTTATTTAGATTTTTACAATCAGATTTACTGTAAATAAATTTTGCGAAAATTTTATATAAATCTGTGAATTGAACGTAGATATAACATATTCCAAAATTTATAATACTAGCTCATAACATTTCTGGATTATCGTGCTCAATTACCGAGCGACAAACAGGCATAATTCGAGAAATATGCTTTTGAAATTCAAGAAGGTCTGAAATATCGAAATTCATCAAAATTGCCGGCTCGAATTTGTTGACGATTTTAACACCTTGCAAATTTCATATACGAGAAGAAAAAATTGATCTAATGATGTCCGTTTTCGTACAGAGATAGAAAATTTTAAAACAAAATCTTTTAAAAAATTAATCCATTTTTAATTTCGACTTACTGGTTTTTGTAGCAGAAATTTATTTGAACAACATCCACAACCGTCGTTACTTCGCAACTTTGTCGAAATGTAGGAGAGGGATTGTCACAATGCGCGGGAAAGTAGCAACATCTCTAAGTTTGGAAAACGGCTAATGATTTTTTCAGTTTTTTCACAAATGTTTTAAGTTTTAAGTTTAAGTTTTCCCCGGAGAAACATTTAAATTTATTAAAATATTGGCATCGATCCTGTCAAATGTTGCGAATATCGATGACGAAGCGTTGAGATGTTGTTCTCTTCTTCTGACCCTGACTTAAATTTAGAAAGTCCGAAAAAGTTTTGTGTAATGGGAAAACATGGATACTATATTATAATGATATTACAATGGCAAACGAATATTTTTTCAAAATGCAAGTTAGTAGATATGTAATGACAGGCATTACAATGGTAGGAAATATTACAACAAGAATTGCAAGTTTGAAACATTATCATAAATAATTTGCTCCCAAGGCATTAAAACGTTCAATTCTTTACTAGTAATGATATTAAAAGTGTGTGTGTTCGTGCCGTGTGCATGTGTGTCTACAACCCATATTATTTGCCCTCATTCGATTTCGTATATATCATGGAATGTACACCATAGAGTGATTTTTCTTAAAATTATAATTATAATTTTTAATAGCTAGAAACCAATTTGAGATTTACCATTTTTCAGCGATAACTTCCAAAAACATTAATTCACAAAAATAAATTTTACATCTTTTCAAAATTGAGAAAATTTGGGTTTAAATGATGCTAATTTAACAATCATAATAATTTTTTTTCACTTTGAAAATTTTTGTTTAATTTCATACCATAAATTCAATGTTGCTCTAATATTTAAATAGTTTTCAATGCTTAAGGAAACATTTAATTGCTTGATTTCCTTCCCTTGTCAGAAAATTAAGGAGAAGAATTATACTTAAATGTCTTATAGTCTACAAAACAAATAAAAAAGACGTTACAATACTATGAAAGCCGGCCTCCTGGCACAGGGCAGCAAGTCTTCGCCGTGATTTGGGCGTCCGGGGCTCGTTGTGCTTTATCTTTTCTTTCTGTGATAAAATTTAATGCGCCCCTCCCCCTTTAAAAAGAGGCTGTGCAAGCGAATGTAATGCTTGAGCAAGCCCGTGTTTCACTTAGTGGTGCACGGAAACTTATAAATGTTTAAAAAATACTATAAAAGTTTAAAGACAAATGAATCCTCAGTTATCTTAAATTCCGTTATAATGTTATGAGATATGTCGCCATATTAAACAAGAACTTGTAGAAAGAATATAATAGGAATAAGACAATCAAAATAACACGGATTTAGAATCTAAAAAATTGGCGGAATAATTTATATAAAGTTATATCTAAATTAATTACTTGAAATAAATTTAACCAATATTTCTTGTGGACAAACTAATTATCCGAATCTGCAACTAAACAATCAAAGTAAATAACAATCTAAAAATATAACATTTTCAATTGTTGAAAATTTGAGTTTTCAGGCCTGATGAGAAAAAGTGTAGTTATCCTGATACGTCATGCATATTGTCCTGCCTTGCCTGGTGCACATTAAAATTTTCAAGGATCAATAAATAATTGAAAAGAATAATAAAAATTCACAGTTTGTGGCGAATTTAGATGGAAGCATACCTGTTCAATATTTAAAAATTATCACAAGCAAATATCTATCCAGTAGCAGATGGCTCCATCGCCACAATTTGAAAGAAATATGTGACTCACACATAGTGTTGTTTAATAGTGTGACCGACTTTTGTAAAGAAGTTGAACTTCAGAAATTAAATATTTAAGATATCTCATAAAAACTATGCTTTTACTAAAAAGAAAAAAAAATCTATGTTCACAACTGAACATGTGATATTAAACTAGCCAGTAACCGTGAACAACTATCCTGATTTCTCTGAATGCACACAGAAATATATGAATAACCTAACGCGAGCGGGGATTAAAGAACCCTCCCCCCCCGTAGGAGGGACGCCTCGTCCTCCATAGGGGCCCGCAAAGTGTCTGCATCCACAGGGACGGCGAGAACGAATCCCTAGACAAGAAGTTTCTCTCTGCCGTATCCAAAGTACACTGACGGAGGGGGGGATGGTTTAGTTTAGTTTTAAAAAATTCCCATATTTTTAAAGCAAAATTTGAATTATTTGTGGATGGACCTCGTAATTTTGAAGTGTTGCTGGCTGGCACCTTCCTCTCTTAACCAGCCTCGCTCACAAGGCGGTTCTCCGGTGGAATCGGATCGCACATTTAAAACCTTCCTGTTCCGATGCCCACCCCTTCCCATCAGGCCTCTGGGAAAAGAGAAGAATCTTTCCAGTATCGAGAAATATTACAAAAATAAAGTTCACAGTTGCGTGCAAGTGTGCAATGCACCAGATTGTATATGTAAGTATTGTTATGACTACAATTTTGTATATATGTTAAAAATACTCATCATGAACGGCTTCTTCAAAACTTTCAATTAACGTATCTTTTGGTCATTTAAAAATAATAGAGGTTAATAAATGCATTTATAACATCTTTAGTTATTAATGTATTATTAATTCTGGTAACATATGAATTTGATTATCATTATATATACCGCTGTTGAGATAGAATATTATATATATATATATATATATATATATATATATATATATATATATAT
>JAOUZG010015456.1:1726254-1736882 GCA_026289955.1 Argiope argentata | reverse complement strand
ATATATATATATATATATATATATAGGATAGCAGATGTATAATCATTAAAATATACAACAAAAGATGTTCGGAAGAACGAAAAAAGTTTCTAAATATATAAATTTGCCTCTTAAAATCTTTACGAATTTTATAGGTAAAAAGCATATTATGCGAGTATATGGATAAATGTAAGACATTTTATTAACTAACACATTCATATTATGAGGGCTATATAATAAATAAATTTTTGCATCTTTTTACTATGACCTACCCAAAAGTTCAAAATGTATCGATACAATTGCTTACTTTATTTAAAGGAGCAATGAAAGTGATTATCTAAATGCAAAATATTTTCTTTCAAAAATCACATTTTAATAAAATATCGTTTTTTAAAATTATAAAGGACTACCCATTATTAAAGTGAAGAACTGATAGAAAATTGAAATTAGGAAAGTTTTACCGATTAATTGTAAAAAGTTAACTTTTTGTTCAACAATTGAAATCGAACACCTACATTATTTGCAAGAAAATTGCTTGTAAGGAATTATCTTATAAAAATGGTTTCGAAGGTAAACTTTTTCTGTTTCTATCTGAATAGTTAAGCTTTTCACTCTCATGTCTTGATTTTAATAATTAGCCATCTCAAAAACAAATTTCTTTATTAGTTAAGCAATAGTGTAAGCACAAGGGGGGAAGAGAATATTTTTCATTTAGTTGTGAAACTGCGACTCTTAATTATCAAAGATTTCCAAGCATTCTCCTAGGAAATATACATTTTCATTATCAACTAAAAGAACACTTTCTAGACAAATACATACATTAAAACATACTAAGCAGAGGACTTAGCGTTTCAACTTCTCCGTGAACAAAAGACTGAGGCGCGCTTGCTTTTCAGAAGAAATATTTCCTTAATCCTCACTTCAGCTCGAAGCACTTTCCGTGCCAGCATGACGGCCTTCCGCATCACACACAAAAAAGGACCGCAACACCGTGCTATTATTCAAAACGAAAGGCTTAGAAGTTTTAAAGGGAAGGAAATCCACTAAACTCCAGTTTCGGAAATAGGATCGCTTAAAACAATTTATTTAATGCTGAATCTATTTTTTATTTAGGTTTTAAGCAGATATTTTTTAGGTTGTGTGATGTTTTCTTCTACACAGATTGTTAAAAATATCATTTATTTTCAAAAAATTTATTTACAATATATTTCCGAAGCATTCCTTATACTCTTCTACAATCCTTTATCCGACTCAAATTTTACACTTATCTAAGCAAATATTATTACAGAACGCCCACCCAAGTTCCTCGCCACTCTCTGAACAGTAGGTGCCATCATTATAAAAGTGGGGAATAGCTTTAGCAAACTAAAAATGCGTTACTGAATGAAGGTACCTACATCACCACCCGGTAGAAATCTCCAGTGATAGCGTTCTTATCTTTAAAAAAGAAGTATACGGGGGGGGGGCAATTTGCATAGATGTAGAGCATCATCGATTTAATAAGAGAACGGGACCTTGCTGACATTAATGCGATGAGCTTAGCGGCATAGGTCTCCCAAAACTTTCCTCCTCTATTCTCTTATCCATCCTCTATGAAACACTGACAACGCCTTGCTCGTCACTGGTGCTCAATAGTGAGGGAATAACCTTCGCATTGAATTCAGCCTTTTTATGGAATCTATTATTTAAACATGGGCGAGGATTTCGGAAACTAATCCCCTGCGTTAGGCTAATAGTATCTGAAAATGAAATTTATGTTATAGATACGTTTTCTCTAAACGGAGTGAAACCAAAATTTAGCACAGAGTTCGAATTCTAGTCATTAAATCACATATCAAATTTGAAACATTTATGTCTTCGGGATTTTGAGTTATTACGTTTACATGTTTATGATAACACAGACCGATGCATGGCCCGCCTGTTGTTGGATCTGGTTAAAAAATTAATAAACATATTCGCTGTCATTGTTGAATCTGTGTGTCCATGTAACTCTCTCTTTTAGCTATCGTGTTCACTTGCATTTGAACAGCATTCTGGCTGTAGTTGGCACAAAATTTGACAGAAATCTACAAATTTGTTGTAAAGACTTGTGCACAAACTTTCCTCGCTCCATCTCAAAACGCTTTTCAGCTATCTTTTTTAGACAAATGGACAGGCATTATAACAAAAATATGTTTTTCGTACTCGGTGAGTTTCAAAATGCTTTGTTATAAAAGAAATTACTAATCACTTTCGATAACAATACTCTAGAGGAAGGGTTTTCAGTGATAAAGAGCTTTTATGAAGAAAAAAAAACCATTTGTCAATCTTCATCTTCATCTACTACCATTTGTCAATCTGTCAATCTTCATCTGACATTTGTGTATCAATCTTCTCCGACCGCAGTGGAAGTTAAAAGGCGAGTCTGGAATCGGTTTCTTTTTCAAAAAAAGATTTCAGGATGTGAAATGAGGGCATCCCCTGATTTGAAACAATAAAAGGCATAAAAAACGACAGAAAAATGTAGAAAATATACATAACCGGGGGAATAGGAAAAGACTTTTTTAAAAATTCCAGGAAATGAAACGGAAAAAACGTATTTATTATTGACAGAAGCATTGAAACATGTTTACAATTTTAGAAGGTAACTGGAAAACTCCAAGCTGCCGGAGTTTTCCGTTTATCACAGGAATTCAATATTGAATTTCCTCAAAATGACACAAAAAATGAATGGAAGTTTCAGTTACGCAGGATTTGCATAACGTCATATTTCTAGAACCAACTCATTACCGAAACTGTCAGAATGAAAATAAGCTGTTGCGAATCATAAGGCTCCAATATTCCGCCTAAATTTTCCCTCAACATTAACTATTGTTCCTAGCTACTTTTAAAAGGCGTTTTGTATTCTATCTGCGTTTGCTGTTGATAGCCTTTGAACTATTCTTTTACATTCAAAACGAATTTATACTGCAAGAAAAGAGAGAAAGAAAAAAAATCCGAACGTTCATACCTGCAAAAGAAACAAAAAAGTGTCAGTTCAGATGTCACTTTCGGGATCGAAAAGCATGGTGCGTGGGCGTTTTAACTTCCTACACATTTTTGAACGACCTCTCTTCATATTTTTTTTTCTTTTAGAACGATGAAAAGAAATGTTATTAAAAAGCAGACGAAATAAGGCAACTGCTTAGAAAATTTTTCTCAAACAAAAAGTGACTCTGTCGTTTTAAAAGTTCGAGTCGAAATAAATAGCGAAGAGAAACGGGTCTGAGACGCCTTCAATATCCCAAAATGCCAAGGGTGAAAAGGTTCTGAAAAAAATGTCAAGATTCTTAAAACTTTACAGTTTGTACATTTTGTGGTTGAGAGTTTTTCTTTTTCCTATACTTCAAAATGGAGTAGATATTTTTTTCTTCTATAGTTACTGACTGCTTTCGAAAAATCCACTAAGACAAAGACTAGAAAATATTTTAGTGAAGTTTTAATGTGACCATAAGATCTTGCTACAGAAATCTGATGAAACCAAAAATATAATGGTGAAATTCAGAATCTGAATTCTTATTTCTTCTTAAGAATGCATGCCAAAAAAACTTAAAACAAAATGACGGAAAGTTCATTCAAATATTTTCTGTCTCCTTTTTAGTAAAATAATTTTAATTCTTTATGGATATCTAGGAGGACACACATACTGATAAGCATGCCAGCGATGTTGCAAAACGATTCCGTTACGAATGAATAGCAAAAGAGTGAATGCCGGCGGTCAGTATTTCAGCCCACTGTCATGCAGCCACTACTTATCATATATTTTTCAAATAACTTTATGCAGGCAATGAATAGAATATAATAAAATTTTTCTTAGAATAATAATGCATAAAAAGGAACATTTTTTGACAAGTTCTATTTCATAATAAGAAAAAAAATCCGGTGGCCCATATGTAGTTCATTAATATTAATTTTTAAACCGAGAAATGATAAAGCGTCACCCGGAGACGACATCTGAATTGTGTATTTCTCAATTTTCGACAAATATAAAATACATCATTGGGAAAGAAAATACTGTTGCAGACTCATTGTCTCAAAAGAAATGGCTTTCGGAAATTATTATGAGTAAACTGCGGATGAACAAATTATAAATGAAGAATTAAAACAATTTCTAAATATCGAGAAGGGGGGATTTAAATTTCAAGCAATACCCACTACTTTCTTAAAATATAACCTGAAGTGATATTTGAACTCTAAACATTTGAGTGTTCAGAGTACAATCATTCAAAATGAGAACTTCCCATAAAGTTAAGTGTGGGATGTAGCAACCTCTGCTGCCAGATGAAGTTGAAAGGCAGAAGCTAAACAGGGCTGCCAGATTGTTTAATTCTCGATAACTTAACGGTGCCGCTAACTGTTCTGTTTGTAGTTACAGAATACTTAGTACATAGGAAATTTCGTGTTGGAAAAACCTTTCTAAAACTTTTCATTTCATTGTATCGGCTCTACTTAAAAAAGAAGTTTAGTAATCTGCAAAAATAACATTTCTAATCTGTTCTTCCTAAACTTTGAAGAAACTTTCTCGGGTTTTATTTGTAAGCATGTCTCTCCACGAGTCCAAGTGGATGTAAAAGAAACAGTTAGGAGAATCCGCAATGTAGGGGAATGAAGTCTATGACGTGCTATTTGATCCAATTTTTAGATTTCTTATGATATTCTAATCCGAAATTCTTGAAAACTTCGCAGCTGAGAAACACTGAGATAAAGGGAGGTACAAGGAGCTTTTCGAAAATCGCAGACATTTATGAAATTTTAGAAAAAAAAATGATCATATCTTTAAAAATCTGAATGAGAACGAAGACTAAATCTAATTTCAGAATAGAAAAATAATATTTAATGATTAGAATTCTTATTTGGGAATCATAACTCAAATTCACACAACAACTTAACTAATAGTAAAGTATATCAACCTATAAAAACAGTTCAGGCGTAAATAATAATTTAAAGAAGTTAGACCAGAAAGAATTTATTTCATTCATTACAAATATATTGAAAATAATGAGATACACTGTTGTTATAGCGTAAATTTATATTCAGCATTTTATTCTAGAGAATAGCTGATAACCTGCACCAACTTTGGTGAATTATGGTTTTATCTAGTATTTAAAGTCGTATTTCATCCTCTTGCTCACTTAGCAGTAATTTGAATATTTAAGACGTAATCAATTTTCATGACCATTTATCTTAAGCTGCTCCTTTACGCGGTACAAGATATGCACTTTGTTCAGTTGCAAACAGCAGTTACAAAATTTCTGCTGTAATACTCCGTTATTAAGTCATTTTAAACTGTTTTTCGTTTATTATAATTAAGAAAGATAGTGTAATAAACTACAATTTGTGTAAGTCGGCATATTTTAGTGTATGCTTCTATATTAAGGATGAATTTTTTTCGAAAACACTGAAATAGTTACATTTTTGGATTTTTGCATGAAAAAGCTCCAAAAAACATAGTTGGAATTAAAGTATATCATATAAATGGCAAATGTTTTTTTTTCTTTAAATTTAAATCAAGTTTTTTCCTTTTACTAAAAGGAGGTACATTTTAGTTTAAAGGTTTATGAAATGATTTGCTTAAAATGTTATTGCTAGTTAAAGAAATATACTACCCAATTCTTGAAATAAAAAATAAATTTTACTTTTTTTTGCTCTTTAAATATTGTGGTTAGGCTGAAATATAAAATTAAATTTTCAGCTTTTTACGTATTAAGTGTTTAAACAACTACATATCTAAATGAATAGATTACTTATTCTCTAATTCAGGAATTTCAGTATATATTGAAAAATTATTGTATCAAAGTTGGATTTTTTTAAAAAAAATTGCATAAGCGTCTGAGTGATGAGGTTTTATGCAAGAAAACTCTATTAAAGATTAGATTTTGAGAATCATCAGTGAAAGAAAGAATTAAAACGCTTATAAATGCAAATATAAATATCAGAGCGATTTCGCAAAAAATGAAATTGGAAACAAAATTCGAAACAATTTCATAAAGAAAACTGTTCAAATAGTCATTTAAAAATATTCCTACTTTTATTTAAACAATCGATTTTGTACTGGAATCGCCTACTTTAAACGATTCTAAAATTGAAAGTAAAATAAAATAGAACTATGTTAAATAATTTAAATGTTAATAAGGACTGTTAAAAAGAAATAATTCACGATTTCTTTATATCAGTATCCAAGTTTTTAAAACACATCTAAGACAAAAACGTAAGCAATGCTTAACACAATAATTTCAGAATATGCTTTATGTGCGAGATACCATCATTGCACTTTTTTTTCTCTTCATATCTCTGTCTGCATTCACTAAGACATTATTTTCCCCCTGACTATCGTAACTATAATTTTCTATTTCATATATAAAGAATTTCCTTATAAAACTAAAAATAGACTCTATTGTTTCATTCTACTTCCCGTTTAACTTTATTTTTAACTTCTATTTATTAATCTACCCGAGTCCTTTCTATATGATTTCACTGCTGTGCTTAATGCAAAAAGAAAAAAATTACAGCTCTTGTAATTCGTTTCTTTTAATAGAATTAAGAACTATAAAATTACTCTTTTATTTAATTTTATTTTTTCAACTGCTTCTGAGATTACCATGCTGTTTGTCAGGATTATTTAAATAAACAATCACGTAAATTTTTTCTTTGCAATTCAAAACATTTATTTTCGTTTCAAAATCATCATGTTTTAAAATGTAGCAACCTAGTTTATACTCTCATTCATCATTTCAAACTGCATCGTGAGTATTTTTAACATGTTATGAAGACGGGAAAAGTCTCTTGTAAACGTCTTTAATTGGAAATAAAAAAAAAACTGCTTTGGAAATTGTTTAAAATGAAGCAAAAAATGTATGATATATAGCTGCCATACGTTTTTTAAACAAATCTAGAATTTCTGTGCTTTACTTGAATATTATTAAAATTCCCGGTGAATGAAGCGATAAATTAAGCTTAATCTTTGTACAAATTCCGTTTGATTTTCAGATATTAAAATAAGCTGAACATCAAGTCTGTGGGCAGTTATTTACAATTTAAACCAATTAGGAACTTGAACAGAAAATTTAACGTGAGGTAATACGATTTCTGTCTCAGTGGCGAGTGTGTTATAGACATTTTGTAATCGTTTACCCCGAGCGAGGATTAGTTGTAGCTAGGCAAGGGGCGCATTATCTGACTTAAAATTTCGAATCAAATGTTTTTATAAGTGAACTGTTCGATGGGAAAAATGGGTTTTTCACTTCATTTCGACTGAGGATAGATCGATATATAGTTACCTGTAGCGATTAAAAATTGAGTTTTAGAAATTCCGACTTTCAATAGAAAATTAGCGACTATAAATCATGGATTCAGAAACAGCCATTATTTCTAAAACTTTGCCCCCACACTAATTTTTTTTTTCGAAACCATACAGTTTTACGCATTTTTTTAACTTTTTCAAATTTATAATGATAAAACCGAAGCCCATCGTCCTTATCTCACTTTCGGGACTCAGAACGCGACTTTTTTTCAAACCCTTTGCACTCGTATGTCTCAGCATTTGCGACATGAAATCATATTTGGTATATTAAACTAGAGTGCAATGGGTTAAGAGTAAAAAGTCCCGTATTCGAGGTTTTAACATGCCTTGCTAGTCCTGAAATTCCTGTATTTCAGTCTAATATTTCACTGTTTTGTTTTTATCGCTTTCATATCTGCAACTTTCCCAAAATTGTATCAGCTCCCACAATATACCATTTCGGCCAATTTTGTTGATATTCTGAATTGTGCGATTGAAAATTGCATGCGAATATTCACTATAAATATCTTAATCCTAAGTTTTTCAGAATTGAATCCTTCACCAGCAATTCAATTGAAATTTTCTTTTGTTGCAGTAGCAGGGATAACTCCTCATCTATCTAATGCAGGTTCTCAAATAAAGTTTCGATTTTATCGCTTTGCGAAATCTCGAACTCTGCCAAAAGTGTGGTTTATTATGTTGTATATGCTTTTTGTCTGAAGGGGGATTATAAAATGAATTGCTATTATAAATCGAAATTGGCAGGTCAATTGCTGCAACTAAAGGGTCAGATTTAGTAACTTCAATACAATTTTCTTACATCCTATATTTGGCTTTAATTTGCGCTAAATTCAGTCTTAGTTATTTCCCCAGAAGCAAGAACTTTCGTTACGATTGTACTGAAGTTAAGGAAATTTCCGTCTTGGAAAATCTTTCATTAGGTTTTCTCGATTTAATATTACTTTTCTCGAATCGAACATTCACTGCAACGCTTTTCAAAACTCTGCACCATTTCAAGTATCTAGAATAGAAAGAACGCAGTCTCCTTACAACAGTCCATACAACAATAAGAGAAAGAAATCAAACAAAAAGTATGTCGATTCAGTTAGTCCATTCATAAACAGATAGGGCTTCCATAGACACGATATTTATTCCAGCACCTGTGCTCGCATCAACAGGGCACTGCTGTGCCTAGGCGCGTGATTCTAGATGTCTAGATACTGTTAGATAGTTATTTGTAACCAGCAACAGTTTAAATTTAAAAAATAATAACATTTAAAGGCATTAAAAAATAATAACGTCCTGCTAAAAATAAGAGAGAGTGAATGGGGTAGTATATCTTCCATTTTTACCCTCTGCTAGAGAATAAAAAAGTTATTATTAGAACTAAACTCAGAATTACAGAATAGTTTGTAATAAATAAGTTCAAAATACCTGTTAACACTGTTAACAATAGTCATATGGTTCGCTGAAATGGTACTGATTTTCATCGTAGAATAGCTCTTAAGGAAATCTGTTGTAACGTTTGAAAAGAACTCATGGATGAGGTATTTAATAATAGGATCTCTGATACTTATTATTAGGACTAGTTTATTACTACCCAACTTATTTTGTACTTAGGGATTAATATTCTTTTTCGCCCTTTTTAACGTCAAAAAATTTTGCAACCATATACATAGACATAAACAGACTCTCCATTTAATTTTATTTTTACGTCATTATGAAATGATGGAGAAAAAAGGAATTGGTCGTGTGCCCTAATTATGGGAAACAACACATATAATTCATAATCCAATAACATTTGGTCTCACTTTTGTTTTTATTACTGAAAAATTAAGTATCTAGTTTTTTTTTTTAAATTTAAATCTGGAATCTTAAATATTCACTATTTACAACTCATAAAATTTGTCGTTTCGTAAAATTTTAGTCCCGGTTTTAATTTTTATTTTTCATACTCTGATGAAAACTTCTTCATTGCAAAAGAAGATACTTTGGAACCATGAGAACAATGCTTTATTATCAGTAAACAAGTCTTAAACGGCAATATTTGTCAAATCAATCTAAAATTAATTCTATCTCCTATTTTCAGATATTTTTTAAAAGAATGTGTGCAGTTTGTGAAACTCAAATTTATTCATGGTTTATGAAACAGATTTTTATCAAAATTTTAAAGCGAAATGTGTTTAGTAACCTTTCTAGCTATTCGGTGTTCACAAAAATTACTTACCTAACAATAACCATTCTCCTGTTGTGTGTCTTAAGCAATTAAGGCTAAAATTTCGCTAGAAACGAGAGTTTAAAAAATCCATGAAAATCTAAAGGATGCCTGCGTGTCTAATATTCCCCCATGGAGTTTAGGGCAATCAATTATTTTCAATGAAATAGTTTATAAAAGAGTGATTTTAAAATCTTCCCATATAAAACTGACTAGTGTACGAAATTGTAAGATAAAACCAGTTTATTTCAGTTTCATGAAATAAAATGATCTGAAAAATTGATATTAATTTAGTGGAATAATTAATCTTCATTAACCTATTTAACGGACTTGGAATACTTCTGATTATGTTACAAATTTTCTGTCGAATTCTGCTCAGATTATTTTTAACTAAGACATATCACAGTAAAAAATATCCTAACATACTTTTCACTCATATGCCATCAATTTTCGCTCTTAAGTCACTCATAAAAATCAATTGTAATCAATATTCGAGTTTGTTTTATTTCGTAAGAAAATTTATATGAATTAGGGATTTAAAACAGTGGATAATTGAAATTTTAGCATTTATCTGCTATTTATAATCGGCATTTTATTTTTGAAAAATAAGCCTAAATTTTACATTCCTTTATATCGGATTTCCATTTTATGACTCATGACAAGACAATGTAATGCTATTCAAAATATATGATTCGCGTATTTTTTTCCTCATTTCTTTTTCGTTTTAGTTTTTTTTATCTATCGTTTTTTTTAACTTTCTCTTTACTTCTTTACATATAACGATATAATTTTATTTAAAATGAAGAATATTTCTTCGGTTATTTATAGGCTAATTTTTCCTTATTTACAGAATATACATTCTTTTATTTAAATTGTTAATTTTAGAAATCAATTTCCTTTGCTACTTTATGCAGCTTTGGCCGCACCTTTACACTGCAAATAATCATTTTTGTGACAACTTTTTTTTGTATATTTGCGCTTTATAAACTCTATATATAAAGGATGTCAAAGAAATGGAACTATATTTTATTTTTCTAAACATTACACTTGGACATGCATTTCCAGTTACAAAGTTTAATTATAATAAAAACGTACGAAAATAATTTGGCTCATGTGAGGGTTGATAGCAAAAGATTT
>JAOUZG010015456.1:1684096-1725854 GCA_026289955.1 Argiope argentata | reverse complement strand
TCCTCTGACACACACAAAGGATCACATTCCTATCAACGTGATTTGCAGATATATGATAATTATTAAATTTAAAGTGTAATATTTCCCCTTTTTTCACACATGGTAATTAGCATTTCGGTCTGAAATAACATCGCTGCTTTCCCACGCACTAAAATTAATACTGTCCGCCATATGTGGATCCTTTACACTATTAGAGTCATTGTGTATGATCTTTTATTATATACAGGTGAAGGGTCACATGTGTCTCTCTCTCTTTTCAAATAGACGCATTATATCTTCAAAGGTGAAGAACTTCAAGATTTTATATTTTTTTCTCTTATGAAGAGACCTCTTAAATCATCAAGAAACGATAAATCATCTGCAAATGTTGTAAGTAAGTGTTGATTTCAAGTGGAACTAAGCAGGTGTTATCTGTGAAGATATTATAATTAATATGTGTTAGAGAAGTGTCAGCTATAACAATAGATCCTTAACAGACACTTCCAGAATCCAGTGAAGTCCATTGAAGAAGCATTGCTGAGAAGCTATTGGTGGAGATGGGAGGGATTCAAGTTCATCAATAAGTAAATTGGAAGTCGACATCTGAATAATCAGTAGGAAATAAAATGCGGTATTTTTATTTGTTTTCAGAGAAAGAGTAGGGAGCAGTGAGGGAGGCTTCAAATTGGAATACGGAGAGACGTCAGTGTCCGAAGACGTTGTTCTAGAGTTTTTGAGAAGCAACATGTGATTCGAACTTCTGTGTTATCATCCATCTGATATAGATCGGTGGGTTTTCAAGCACTTTAATTATTGCAATGAAAATCATTTTTTATTTAAGGAAAGTTATAAGTTATTGTTTTATTATTCTGCCCTTAAAGTATAGAATTTCGTTATAAGCATATTATACCTGAAAAGTACTCAAATATCATAAAAAAAATATTGCAAAATTATCTAAATCAATATGTTTGCTGTAATATACCAGCCAATTTTAGAGGTAGAAGCATGAAACTTTATATCTTTATACTTAAGTGTTTAAAACACACACACACATTTTATCCATGGACATATTATAGCTATAAATTCAATATTACATTGTTTTCTTCTAAATTTTATTATTTTTTCCAGAAAATCAAAGTATTTTCGAACATTGCAGGACCTTATTTTTGGAGGTTTGTGATTGAAAGTACATATCTAATCGCAATAGCTAAGGAACTTCGGACTGTTCGGGGCATAATGTATTTGCATCAGAATGGCAATGAAGTTTTTACCCATGAATAATATTCTTTCGTTTTTATTTTCGTTAATTCTTATATTGGCTTTGGAAAACAGGCATATTAGCCTCATAATTTGAAGGTTCATTTGAAAATTGAGAGCTGTAAAATACGAGGAATTCAATAATCGTCTCGATATTTGTAGCAAATGACACGCATTTTACTTTCTTCAACAGTGTTCCTCAATTCGAATAGTTTCTGAAGTTTTCTCTGCTTAACAGCATGTTGCACTGAATTCCAAAGTTATCCTTTCAATTTCAAGAATGAGGGCTTCTGTGAGTTTAGGACGGATGCTCTTATAAGCATCGCGAAAATTATGCAGAATCACAGTGGAATCCTTACTGAATTTCCTTGTTGAAACAGCCGTAATCCATCAACATGATTGCAGGACAAGGACGTAGTATCTCCTGTGAAAGAATTTTCACATGCTGCTCTTTGTGAAAATCCCTTGCTAATCCATTGTTTGCGAAACTTGTAATAGACAATCCCGCTGGTGAAATCAGGGATTTTAAGCTGATTTTTAGTGTCTCTTGCTTCAGTAGCGCTATCTAAGGACTAGAGTAAGTATTCAGGCGTCACAGGCCTTTTCACGAGGCGAACTTCGTTCATATATCTCATTCACTCGTCCACAAATCGTAATTTAAACCTGCATCAGAGTAGTACCCCAGAGGTATTGACTCGCCTTAGAGGACTTTATGGCAACTACAGATTTATATATGCACCAGCCACCATATACACGTAGAATTTTCGGTAGGTGGGGTTCGAACTCTCAACCCAAGGAATACGAATCTAGCCCCTACCAACCAGGCTATCTTGATCCAAAACATAAATTAATAACATTAATAAAAGTTATCGATCTTGATGGTTTTATAATGTTACTAGAAACTCTTACTATAAGGTATAGTTCTTTATTGTACAGTGTTTATTGTATAGTGTAAGGTATAGTGTGATAGTCGTCTCATTTAAGCTAGATATATAGTTTTGTGTCATGTAGTTATCAAGAGAAGATTGTGTCTCAACGCTCACTTTCTTTGGATGTTTTGGACAGAAAAATCTATGAAACAATTTGAGTCTGCAACGTTGAGCTTTCATTTTACCTAGGGAGTGCCGCATGCTTGTTACGTGAATTTCTTCTCGAATCGACCTATGATTATATTTGCTCAACGTCGTTTTATAGCAACTCTTGTAATGTGAAAGGAAAATCTCATGGAAATCATGAAATTTATTGTGCATTCTTACAACAATTGTCAGTCAAGAAATAAAACTTGTTTCCTATCTTTTAAATCCTGCGGATATCAACTGCGGTTTTCACACGGATATCAACTGTGAAAATGCTTTAAAAAAATGGTTAATCATTAGCATTTATTAATATTAAGTCGTAAGCAACTCTGCTTATAAAGTGCTTGTTATTTTTTTTAACATTCTGGTAGATTTAGCAGTATATGTATGGCGTAGGTTATATTGTAAAGCTTTTCTTTTTTGACTTTCGAATGTGTTTGTAAAAAGACGTTTTGAATCAAAACGAAGCAAAGTAGCTTAACAAATATTTTAACATGCCGAATGTTATGAGAATCCCCAAAGACAAGCACTGAGCTCAATGGTGGTCATTGGTTGACGACCAAGATTTCCAGAAACATATAGTTTGAATAAAAATAAATGTTTTTAATTTTTTCTGTATTATAATCTTTATTAAAATGGTTCGAAGACATGAATGCGATATAGAACATACAAATATAATAAACGAATTCATTTCAGCGCTATAAGGGGTCACTGGTGTCTTCAATTGAAGAAATCCTTTACGAATGATCGCGCAAATTAAGTTAATTTTTAATTAGTATTTCATTTAATATCTAATTCAGAATGAGAATTCATACTGTTGTAAGAAGGGCAAACAATATGAAATCAGCGTGGCATTCAGCCTATTAAAATGTTTAAATTCTGAAATTTATAGCATCAGTTCAAGAAAATTAATATTTCATGTAAGCTTTTCTTTTCGGTGAAAGGGAATCCCGTTAATATTCAACTAAAGATTTAACTATAGTATATTTTTTTTAATTTATTAGTTACATTCCAATTACTGAATCACATTCATCGTACTCAAAAGTCAAAACAAAAACCAAACACTCACACCAGAAAAATAAAAAATTTCTGGCGCCAGGCTAATATCATTACTTTCAATAAAATATGGCTCCGTGACTCGATTAATAAACTAAACCACTAGTTATGAAGGACCTTTGAAAAAAAACTAAGAAAGACATCACGCTGGAGATGAATTATACACAGATAAAAAATACATCATCGCGTTTCAACCTTGATCACGTAAACACAAAGGTGCGACGTCCAAAATTGAATAAAGATAAATGATTACGCGGAAGTAAAAAAACAAAACCTTATAATCTCCTAAAACATGCATAAAATAAATTAGATCAAACAAAAACATAACCTACCTGATCTTCTGTGATGCCACAGAGTAAACCACATGCCTGATCACGCGGCGGTGGGTAGAATGCTTTACTTTATTATTCTTTTCTTCCCCTTTTTGTCAAGAAGGATGGCCGGCTTCTCGTTTTAGTTTTTATGCTGCTTCTGCCAGCGCTGGAAACTATTCTATTCTTATCTCTCCACGCAGCTTTATGTTTCTTTTTCCCCTTCGTCTTCTGGTTTTCTAATTTATTGTTAATAAAGTTAATTATCGATACGCGGCAGGAACGTCGTTTCAGGTAACCAAGCAGAAGATGAACTGACGCATATTTCCTCTGCTGCTGCTGACTCAATGCATTTTCTTTGTGCTGTTGGCATCAGTTGTTCACATCGTCTGCCGGAATTGGATCTTGTCTCTGATCTAGGGAGAAAGAAGAAAGAATTTTAATAAATGGTCGCTGTTCTGGATAGTAAATATATGAATGGGAATGCCTATGCATTGTTTCATTTTCACGGAGAATTCTGATGAAAGAGAATTTCGATTACGTCAATAAAATATGCGCACAATGTATTGGAGATGAGTGTTTATTTTAAGAATGAAACCAATAATTTATTTGTTTTTACGGTTATCTTTTATTAACCTTTGTTATGACTCTTAACCGAAACAAATATAATGGAAAAGAAATTGCCACTTTTCTATTCATTATCAACGGATGTATGTGTAAATGGTCGCTATTCTGGTACGTAAAATTAATCTAAATTCATTTCGTCTTAATCGAGTTTCTTTTATTTTTAAACAAATACCTATAGTTTGCTTATTTGTGTTCTTAAAAAATAAGGACACCATGGCCTGAAAAGAACAAAAAATAAATTATATTAGGTTTCAGATATCCGTGTATATTAATGTTAAAAGTACTATAAAATTTGATATTTTCCAAATGCTTTAATATTCAAAGAGATATGTCCTCCTTTATTAACTGAAAATGGCAGTGCTTGAACAAGGCATGTAAGCATTTATATCATTTTGAACTACATAAATGTTCAATGTATATTTATAATTTCAAGAAAAAATTCTTAATATTATAGAGATTTATTTATCCTTTAGTTTTTTATGAAATTATTTTTGCTGAAAACTTAATTTTACATATTATTGGTTTAAAAAATTTTAAAACATAAATTTCAAAATTAAATATACAGAGTGTTCTCAAATTCTTTGAATGATAAACACCCTAAACGAGAAATAAGTTATTTACAAAAAAAATTCTATTTGCATCTCAATCATTTTTCAATTTATCACAGTGTGAAAAACAAATGAATCTAAAAACCTTTGGTTCGATTGTTGTTAGTCTTCAACGTGAAAAGAAGAAGAAAAATTCCAACGTTTCTTAATGACTCGCATTAGAAGAGCTTCCTGTATTTTCAGTTTCTGAAAAACATCCTAAAAATTAATGTTCTCTTAAATCAAGTTTTCAACCCTGAAATATTTCACATCTCGAGCTTTCTGCAAAATCTCGGAACTCATTTAGAGATGTTAATTGATTTCATTTGCTTAAGAGGACGACGTGATGTCCAATATTTGGTCGAAGGGAGAACTCTTATCAGTCCAACTTTTTCCTTTCAGTTCCCCACTTTTCATCAAAACAATGTTACTGCGGAGTTATTTTTCCAGGGATGAGACGGAATTTCGAAACTTCTTATTTTCGAAAAAGGGGAAAAGTATTTTTTTTTTCCATTTTGAATAAGGGCGTTTAATTTTTTTTTCTTGCTGTTCTTTAAAACGTTCTTAAGCTATTCTGAATTTTTTTTTCTTAATTTTATATCTTATCAAGAACATCGCAGATAGAATGAGTTTCAATTAATTTAATCTAATCGATTGAAACAAGTTATGATCTTTATATTAAAGGGACTGAACCGTTTATTAGGCTTACTAATGCTAAAGCATTGGTTCATTGAACTTTAGTTTATGATTACCATTATTTTGATTTTTTTTTCATTTTTATTTAAAAATCAAGAACTATGTAATATTTGCACTTGATATTGTAAATGACATTCTTTAAAATCCCCATTTTAAAATGTTTAAAAACAATACGGAATACAAAAAGTCTTTAGCTGAATAAGTTTCGAATAGCTATCTTACTTATCGGAATGGATATTGCTTTCTAAACAGAGCTATTCTTTACTAATTCAAGATATATTGCTTCATACCCGGCAATATGAAAAGGGGTGACAGAGAAAACTCAGCACGGAGCGCTCATTTTCTGCATTTAAAAAATTAAAATTGCCTCAAGAATGAGATGGATTATCGTTTTATTTCATAGAAAATCAAAATCTCTTATAAAAATGATATTCCACGACGTCAGAAAGAAAGATTATTGAAAACAAAACAAACGGGGATGCACGAAAAGCATCCTCCTGACTAACGGGCGAAACTATTCAAAATATCTCGTCGGACCACTCAAAGGACTTGATGATTCGAATCACAGTTGCAAAAGTAACAAAGTTATTCATTTTGTTAAAACATACATAACCAGCATCAGACAACTATTTTCTGACGCGTGAAATTGCATTTATATATAAATCAGTTCCTTTTAATGTTCGACGTCGTGAGGATTATGTTTCATGAAGCTAGTTCTAATATATCAAAATAGTCTTCCCTGTGATTGGATGTGGCTTATATGCGTTTCTGGGGCAACGTTCGTGAAAGTCGGATACTTTTCATCATCAGAGAGTAAGGTAACGCTTAACGCTTTTATAACTGGACATCCTTTATATAAGAGATAAGAGTTAAACCGTACATGAAAAATATAGCTACTTTGCGCCTGGATGTGATGCATCTGTTTTTCTGAACATTTTCTGGGAAACTAGCTACTTTTTTTCTCACCTGAGAGTAAGACGCCACCTCATACTTTTGCAATGCCATATCAGATGTACAAGATATAAAAACTTTCTTTGGAGATGGAGGTTTGTCTTTGGATCTAATTCATATTACCATATTTATAAAGAAATACCATTGGTTAAATTTAAACTTTAAAGCTTAGATTAACCACATCAGTGAGATATTAGTTTCATATGCAATCCAACAAACCAAACTTTTGTTTACCAGCCAGAACCAGAATGGAAAGATATAATGGCGTTTGTCTGATTATGTTAGCAGTTTTCTAGCTGAAAGAGGTTTCTTATTTTTTAACCTCTATTTAAAGTATCAGATAATGTATTTTCTGAAAATAATTCCCTGATTACATCATGTATCAATATAATAACGAAAGTATTATTTAATAAACGGACCAGAAAGGTGAATATAAATATTGCATTTCCCTATAAACATTATTTTTAGGGAATACGAAGCCTTTACAAAAGAAACTCCTCAATTACGTACAATAGATGTACTCCGTACACATGCGCAAAAGGCAACATCATGTATCAATCTTAAAAGATAACTCTGCTACTCCACTAGAATCTGTTCATTTTATAAAGGATTCAGGAGGCATCATGCATTGTAGTTAACGTTATATTGCTGATTTAAATTATAACACTCTTTATTAAAGTTAATTATCGAATTACAATCTAGTAGAAAGAATTTCGTCTATAACTAATTTCTCAAACAAAATAATTATCTCATAATCTGTATTTTGTTTCACAAGCTGTTTTGGATACAACCATTTCAGTTTCTCAAAAATAACAAATATTCCTTGAATTGTCTTGAAATTTGTACTTTTTCCTAATTTATGACAGTCATTTTATTTTACATACAAATAAACGCCTCATTCGTACAAACATGACATTTGCAAGTTACAATAAATAATAATTTTCTGTTTTTTACTTCGACCATACTCGAAATACTTGGACGACAAAGGAGGCTATGTAAAACCTCATTCCCATGACAAAATAACTATGTACAGCCTGTTTTGCAAAATGCTCGAATAACAATGCTGGTGTGCTTTTTAATTCAAATAATTTCATCTTCAAACGTAATTTCGATTCAAGTTTGTGAGCAATAAGGTGATCCTAGTAAATCTGAAAGTAATAAACTGATTTCAGAATATTGAATCTAAGAAGAAACATACAAAAAAGGTGCAAGAAACACGCACAAAAAAGAATATCAAAATCTCAGAAAGCTGCTGCTTAACACGTCAACAAACAGATTTTTGCAGTTCAGTGAGAAAAATCTGTGCCAAACGATCTCAATGCATTTTGCTAAAATTCAAAAAATAATTCATTTTCTCTCCAGATTTCTGAAAGTTAAACGTAATTTTTTTTGAAGCACTAGAACTGTTGGGAACATAAAGAATGTCGCAAATAATAAAGCTGGACACATTTAAATTTCACCCAAATAAGTTTTGAGTTAAATATATTTTAGTTTTTCTACTAAACTTTCAAACATGTGTTGCAGATTGCAATTTACTTTGTATTATTCACTAGTTTTCTTTATTAGAGTATATATTATGTATCTTGTAAAAGATATTTGGTAGAAAATGTAATGCAATCGCAAAAGAATTCAATATCTTCGATGACTCTGAATCTAAATTATTGGAAATATATATGAGGATACTGGATTCTCTGCACATGTGAATGTCGTGCAAGAATTGACATGCTGCTTGATAAGAGAGAGTTAGCATTTATAATAAATTTTGATAATTTTCTATAAATGGTACATGTAACAATTTAAATAATTAAGAATTCAATTTAAAATATTATTGCAACAAAAAAGAATTAAAGTAAATTACTTTAAAATTTGTCTTAAAAACAATTATCTCTCTTATACTTTGAAACAAAATGTACAAAGTTTACTAAATCCCTTGGAAGCATATTTCAGATTATGGACCTACTCCCATTTTTGGGACGCAAAAACGAATATTTATATAAAAGAATGATTCTGCAAGGGCAGTTTACTTTCAGAATCAAAATGGGGGGGGGGGGAGAAATTGTTGATGCTGAAAAATAGATTTAGGTTGATAGACTTCTTTACTTGCATCACGTGACTATACCATCTAAAGAATGTGAGCCCTTTTAATCAAATTTTTAAAAGAACGAGAGTATATATTTAGTTATAATCAGAATATTAAAGCGAGATGTATGCATCTTAATGGGATTACATTTTTGTGACTCTTGTTCCCCAATGCTTATCATGTTAGTACAAAAGATGCGAGAAAACAATGTATCAAATAACAAATCAGTTTAACTTTTGTCTTGTAAATAATGCAATGCCGAGAAAAGTAAGTATAAATAGTAGTAAGTTTTGATTCTTTTCTTAATAAGTCTTTGGATCTTAATTGAAATTTACATTTCAATATAAAAGCAAAAAAAAGTTCAAACTTAGCATTACTTTTGAAATTTTGACCAAAAGGACGCTAATAAATATTTTACATAGTAACAATATTTCTTAATAGCTGCAGTAACATTAATATATTATTTCTTAATCGAGACTTCCGTTTAATACATATTCTATGATGCATTGTGTTCCCCAAAGTTCCCCTTATGTTCGGATGAAACATGAGTGTTTCATTTTATAATTTCACCCAACTCTTCCAGACATTCATCCAAAGTTATTTCTCTCTGAAGCAACCACCTGCTGACTCTTCACACGGTTAATCCGCCGCCATCTTCGAAAGCATCTTCACCTGCCAATCCCTCCAGGATGGGAATATGCCGAAAAGGGAGCAGCAGAGGGTATTTTGAAATCTCGCCTCCCTCGAGACCTGTGATGGCCAGGGGGATACTTTGACAGGGGGGGATCTGTTCTCTCCAAGATTAAGGTGGTGCTTTCTCCGGAACCGCTTCGAGGCTCAGATTGGAACAAATGTTAATATCTATTTATGCGTTGAAACACTTGGTCTCAGTTGTAAGTATTCAAATTAATATAAGGAAAATTAGAATTATTTTTATTTACTTGTTTCGTGTTTGTGAAAATGTAATAAAATTTTTGCTTACAGCACAAAGTTTCGTACTTTAAAAGAAAATCATAATTGTATTTTGATTATTAAATATTTCAAAATTCAAAGAATTAAATTATCAGTTAATGGATTGATTTCATTAAATTAATCAATTCATTTATTTTAAAAAGCAGACTTCCAGATATTAAAAATCAAATATCAAAGATATCTCTTTCTTAGCGAATTAAATAATAATGAATTTCCAAAAACAAAAGATTTAGAATGGAATACAAATTCACAACTATATTTTAGCATAAAAATAATGTCATTATTTTGCGAGCATCCTGATAAACAAGAAAAGTTCAAATACTCGCTGTGGAAACTTCGCGCACTGTTCTTTCAGCAAGGCCAATTCGAATTTTTGTTTTATTTCATTTTTCTCTACACTTTATATGTTGCAACCTTCAGTACTGTATAGCAGAAATGGGCTTGTTGCCTTACGTCACATTGAAGTCTGTAAAAAACGCTGACATCAACAAACAGCACATTGCAGACGGTATCCTACGACTTCTTGACATTTGGAAAAGTGTTTAAGATATTGCTAGTGATTAAATTGAAGAAATGCATGCTTTTTTACTTGTACATATATTTTTAAAGAAACGGATTACATGTATGTTGCCATTACTTTATTTACAACCCCCGTATTTCAACATACTGCAAATTGTTTTTCGAATGTAGGACTTTACTCAATACAAGCAATCTATGTGGTAATACAAGCAACAATGAATGATCAAGCTTGGCATATAATTTTATTTAAAGCATCCCAAAACTTCTATCTCCTGAATTCATGAGCAATCAAATTATAACACTTTGTCTGTCTGTTGTCTGCACTCTTCTGCAGTTAAGAAAGAAGGAAGCATTTCACCGCTTCCTTCTTTCTTCCCGCCCTCCTGAAATTTTAGTCAAGTAACCCATACATAAATAGCATGAATGAGTGAGTGATAGCATTCCGGTGTCCTCGAAACCCATGCTGATGCAGGAAACTTATCCGTAACTATGATCTCTGTTTGCATCATGGAAAGTCTCTTCTAAGTCAGCGCTTTTATTTCATAATGCCCAAAGACTTGGACTAATTAAAAATCAGATTGAATACGAATATAGCATCGCCGTGTAAATTTTTCTCATAAATCGAAAGAATAAACCAATTGTATGAGTGTTTTCACATATCTTATGCGAATCGCAGCTGTTTAAAGTCACCAAAAGAAAATGTAATGATTAATAAGATATGTGCAAAATTTATACGTATCCTCAACAGCTCTTCTCTTCAATTCGATCTTTTAAAATGTGCATATATATATATATATATATATATATATATATATATATATATATATATATATATATATATATATATATATATATATAATATAAAACGGGATCCAAAAGAAAGTGGTAAATGCTTTTTTTTCTTGAAATATTTCATCTAGGTATATACTTCTAGTTCACAAAGTTTTGTTAAATAATGTATACAATTGTATGAATAAGCTCGAAAACTCCTAATTAGAAAAATTGATATAGAATGAATTGATATTCTTCTGAATTAGAATAACTGATAAAGAAAACTTCCTACATAGTGCGCCATGAAAGCGTCAATTAGTGAAATATATTCCTTGCATTGATCTGTGCATATTCACAGGTTCACATTTGTATCTAAAAATTTACCGAAATATCCTTATTTTTTAAAATTTTCAGGAATCGATCAAAAATTTAGCAGAAAATATTTAATTTAGAAATACAAATTTATTCCACTCAGAATAGCTGTCTCTCTCAAATATTTGTTTGGTCGCACATAATCTATTAATTTCGACTTCAAAGAAATTTGCTTATCGTGCATTATGTTGTTAACTTTGATTAGTCACTTTGATTTCATAAACAAGGGAAAAAAAGTTTAACATCTAAGAAATCTCATAGAAGCCCTGTATTATTGAGCAAGAAAATAGAAGCCTTTGTGGACTATGTGCTTTCTGAAAAGATGACAAATTTCAGTAGTAGGAGCTTCTGGATAAGATGACAATTTATCCTGTAAGTAATGGCAAAATTACTCTAGATGTGAAAGAATATTCACGTTTTTCCAATCCTAAGAATCCATTTAGGAAGAGATTTAAAAGAACTATTTATTGCTTGAAAATATTTTTTTAAAACTGAAACAGGCAGAATGTGCCGTTATATGCATTAGACAGAAATTAACCTTTTGAATGTTACCTCGTGGTATTATATGAACAGTCAGACCAGAAATCAATATTTGTTTTGAGAATATATTAACGGAATAATTAGCATCTGTTTAATAATTAGAATTTTTCACAATTGGTGAAAAAGCATCTACGTTATCATTGTCAAGAATTTTACAATTGGATTCACCTTATATCAAATCAAATCCGGTTTTTTTTTTTCCTGAGAAAAGCAATCCGAAAAAACGAATGTTGCTTTAAATGATTCAGAAAAATAAATTATATAAATCTATTATTATATTGAATGATAAAAATCCATTTTTCGTATAAGAGGTTCATAATCAGTGTTAATTACTGATACCGTGGGTGACATTTTTAGAAAATATTTCTCTGTTTCTATTTCGTGCCACATTATGCTGATTGGTGATCGATATATTCAGCCAGTTTTAAATTAATATGTCTAATATATACCCTCTAACTTTACTCACAAATTCTAAAACCATGCCTTTACGTCACTAGCGAGGAATTCGCTCACAAATGCGTAAGTATTGTTAAAAGAATTCAACTTATTTAAAGAACTTTCAAGCCCATTAATCAATGCATTATCTGATAACTTCTTTTAAATTCTATGAAAATCAATAAATACGACATTCATTTCTGATTCAATCGTTTTAATAATCTTCCATATTATGTATAATATCCCCGAGAATTACCGGTCAGATGCATTTAAAAAAGTCAATATAATTTTATAGATTGTTAATATATCAGTAAGCTCTACATATAAAAACATTAATTTTTGTATTCTTATACATTAAGAAAAATTTACTCATTTGCATTGTTATTTCACAGGAGCCAAAAAAAATATGGAATTTTTTACTATCCCTCTTTTTAGAATGCATTCCAGGAGCTTTGTAATACGAAGTGTTTGTCTCATTCCCAGAGTGAAGGAATTACGTTTGTTACACTTATTTGGGACACCATATTGTAGATATATGCATGCATGTTAATCGATTTGCTAATTAAAATTTAAGGAAATGACGTAGAACTTAATTTCCTAATACTATGACACAACCCGTTTGGGACATTTATTCTTACAATTCCTAAAACAAACATTTTATGGTTACTGATGAGTTTTTCAATAATTTTTGACTTGAAACTTTCATAGGATTCCAGATTTTGCATTCGAAATTCAGTGATTCGATGCGTGATTTATATTCGTCATCTCAAGCGATCGAGTAAATGAGAAACAATACATTTGTGCAAAGCGAAAAGTATGTAATGAAAAAAGTATATAAAAGTATCAAAGTGTTTTCTCATAAACGTATACTAATTTTTCCTATTTTTATTTAGTTGAATCAATAAATGTCCTATTCTAAAATTAAAAGAGTGATATTTGAATGAAGCTCATTATTTAAAATCACGGACAAGCGTATCGAGAATGAGGGCTGGCTCATCTTTTTCCTAAATATGCGCAACGCAGATAAAGAACCTTTCATGAAACTACACAATAATATTTCTCCTCTATCCATCTCGAATCAATGAAACAAACACCAATATTTATACGGTAAAAGTGATACATGACATCAAATGCAGCGAATCATCAAATATTCAAATATAAAGCCAGTCAAATATAATGAGACGCTAAGAAGGATTCCTTAGATTTGTATAATCAGCTTTCTATCTCAAGCGCGAGTATTTTCGATTTAAAATGACTCGGACCTCTTTGTGAAACGAAGCGCATCCGAGGATATGATTAACGTCCGAGTGGATCTTAAAGATTCAGATTAATTTCCGCGAAAAGTCCATCTCAAGCGTTTAGTTAATTAAATAATTTCCCACTCCGTTAGCAACGCAAACGGAATCTATCGAGACAGTTTCTGTAATGAATGAGACGACCCGATTTGCATTCGGACGAAATCGGATAGCTATCGTTATATTCCAAAAATATATACTTAGATTCTGGTGGTGGTGGTGGTGTGTGTGTGTGTGTGTGTGTGTGTGTGTGTGTGTGTGTGTGTGTGTGTGTGTGTGTGTGTGTGTGTGTGTGTGTGTGTGTGTGTGTGTGTGTGTGTGTGTGTGTGTGTGTGTAACTTTACATATAAAATAGATTATAAAATATTCAGAATGGGAAAAAGACAATGAAACAATTTAATTAAAAAAAGAGACTATAGAATGAAAAATTCAATTTCACTATTTTGATCATGCCTAATTAATTTCTTAATTTTCGCCAGGAAAAAAACAACAATAGTGATTGACTTGTTCAAAGCTGATAAGTCCATTATAAAAACTCAAAATACGAAAAATAAAGCCTAAGTTTTGAATCCAGTGAAACAAATACATATTTGAAACTAAAAATGGATTTAAATATGATTAAATTTATCACACTACTTTAATAAATTAAATATAATTAATTATAAGTAATAACATGTTTTAATCAATGAAGTAAGAAAAAATGTAATAATTACCATTAAAAAAAACTAAATTGTTATAAACGAAGAGTCTAGAGCATTATGAAATAAAAATTTAAAAAATGAACAACAGAATACATATCTAAAACGTTAATCTTTTAAGCATGCAATAGATCTTGATGCTGAACAGTTGTTAAGAGTCTGTTAACGACAATTTCTAAGTCAAAAAAATAACAGCAAACCAAATATAAAACTGGAGCAATATATTTTAACATTATCAAAAATCATGCCAGGAATCTTAGAAACTTACAAATAATATTACAACTATTTAAAAGCCTGTTAATAGAGTAAATTTTCAAATATTAAACATAAAAAGCGTTAAAATATGCATTAAAAATTTACAAGATGAATACACTTAAAAACCCTATCCAAGAATTCAAAGTAATTAATACATCACGTTAAATGCATTGACATGCTGAAAATATCAAGTTCATCATAAAGTTTACTAAGCATTTTATATCGTTTATATGACTAGAATTTATCTGTAATATTGAACAAATACATTCTAAAAGGAGATAAAGTCATCTTGTATATCAACACTCACACCTTAAATTATTTCGGCAATTATTATACTTATTACTTATGATTTTGCAAAAAAAAAAAAAAAAAAAAAAAAAAACTATCTCTAGAAAGATTTAGAATGAATTTTAACAAGAAATATTAAATAGATTATATAAATACATATTTTAAAGTAAATCTTTTCTTGAAGTAAATAAAACAAATTTTACTAATTTTTTTCTTAACAAGGATTCCAAATAAGGCTAATATTCATGATTGGATCTAAGTACAATGAAGCACAGGTTTTTCGAAAATAGATCATTAGAAAACATTCTGATTTTACTTTTGAGAAATCACGATTTTTAATGCGTTTTTCAGAGTACGTTTGTGATATTGTGTAAAATCAATTTTTATTTAAAATAATACACTATCTACCAAACCGTAGTTGAGCACCTTAGATAAAAAGGCGATAAACACAATTTATTCGCATTCAGTAGTTGATAGAGCTTCCACTTGAGGCGATTACAGCCTTAATCTCCTCTCACCCCCGAAAGCATGCTTTCCACAAGTATCTGGATAATGGAGATTGGTATTTTCATTCAATAGTCTTAAAGAAGGCATGCAACTTGTTTCACTGATTTTGAATGACTGCTGTACCACTTTCATTCAGTGATCCAAATCAATCCAGGAGTTTTCTGTAGGATCGTCTCAGGGTAGGCCAGTGCAGTTGGCCGAACTCATTGTCTTCATACCAATACATGGCGGACCTCGCAGCATGAAAAGTGGTGTTGTCATCCTGGAAACAGCAATGATCCGCCCCGAGAAATTGCTTCAGCGAAGAAAACACACTCCTGTCTAGAACAGAAGAAGAACAGGAACCGGTGTTGAGCTTGCCATGAATTGAGATCAAGAGTCCCAGTCCATGCCACGAGTAACATCCTCAGACCATGATTCCTCCTCCGCGAAACTTTACTGTAGCACAATGCATTCTGCCAAAAGGCGCTCTCCACCCTCAGATATTGAACTTTGATTCATCGTTCCAGCTAATCTGTTTCCACTGGTCTTTGATCCAATTTCGTCGTGCCTTAGACCACGTCAACCGAGTTGGATTTTGTGATAAAAGACTTAAAGAGGGCAGCGCAATCTTGGAAACCAAGCAGATATGCTTCAATGCCGATGGTATTAATCTGTACAACAGTTTCAGATGCTTGTTGAAATCTCTGAAGTATGTTGTCCATCTGTTTGGTGGGTTTTTTCCGAATTTCTTTCTAGATTATGGCTACCACCACCAGCTTTCCACTTCTTAATCACAAAACCACTGTCGATTTTAGTATATTTAACTCACTATATGTGCTCCTTAAATAATCGGCCATTTCTAAGATATCCGATTCAGACAGCTCTCGATTTCGCGGCATCCTGTATTCGACTCCTGCCAATACTGTTTCCTAAACGATATTTAAGTACAGAAAGCGTGAGATAGATCAGTACCCCCAAGTATTCTCATTTGTATGGGTGTCCAAATACTTACTGGTCGATAGTGCAAGCAAATTATTTGCAAGCATGACAATGGTTGCTACATTTTTTGAGATTCAGAAATGAATGTTTGTGCAAAATTGAAAAAAAACTATTGAGGTCATTTTGAAATAATAATCCAATATAGAATATCATCTAATATTGCATTGATCTAATAAAGGGTAGCGTCTATATCAACTTAAGCACTTTCAGTTTTCTACTAATAAAATATATTCTTTTTAAAAAGTCAGTAACGATGCAGAAAAGTTCAATTATACTTGGAATTATATCTAGTTCACTATATTTAGTCATTTTCACAATTTCTTTAAAAAAAACTCTTTAATAGAAAATGCCTGTCAGAATATGTCAGGTATGAGGATAACAAAACTATTGAATTAAACTGGATTTTTGCTACATCATCAAATTGTAAGTCTGAATCAAATTTAAAGTTGAATTTATTGTGGGCTTGGCTACAAGCTGTTATCTGCCGTATTTCTACCACGAATATGCAAGCAGTTGTTGAAAAATATTATATGACACATTCATGAATTTCGGTATTTGATTTTTCATGATCTAGAATTTCGAAATTGTGGACGACACGATACAAAAATTTTCAGAATTGAATAACCAATCAATTTACTTTAGACAAATTGTGATTGCAAATAAAGTGGCAAAAAAATTTAAGAGAATAGAGAATTTAAGAAAAAATCTATTAGAAATAAATCATAATAATTAAATTAATACATTATAAATCGTATTAAAAACTAAAATGTCAAAAATAATTACGTATATTCTTTTTTACAAAATATGCCCCTTTATTAAAAAAAATTTGAACTATTTTTTTTAATTTACGAATCTTTTTATAAAATTGTGTAAAAGAAGGTAATGTAAGTATTACAAGAAAGTAAGCCACAAAAAACTCCATAAGAAAAAAATGAAGTTCATTAAATGACAATATATTTCCGTGATAAATAATTAAATGAGAATATTTTTATTAATACTTCAAAAATCTTCTATTTTTGTTTTGAGTCAATATTTTTAGAAGAAAGGAATGTTTCCTATTTTACAGATAATGCATAAAATCCGCATTAAAACTTTTATTTGAATTAGATTCAAATATACTGCACTGCTAAATACCCTTGCTTCTAAATCTTGGTGTTTTGCAAGTTTAAAAAAAATCGCTTCCTGTCTGATAAAATTCAGAAATTATCATCAGTTGAACGCCATTTTCCTAATTTAAATGCATTAAATACATTGATGACAAAGTATTCTAGTTTTGTTTTCACACACGCAACAAAGCTTAATGTATCTGAAATCATATTTCACTCTCCCTACATGTAAAATCGCTAATGTTGAAATTTGACCCTTTGCACTCGGAAAAATAATTCAATGCAATGCTCGGAAAATATTCAATGCACAAGGGCTTGTTTACTGCTTCAAATTTGTATGTGTGTGTTTAAAATTGAATGTTTCTGTCTTTTTACCCATTTGTAGGTATTTTCAATAATCAAAATTGAATAAATAAATAAATAAAACATCAAAATTAGGCACCGTCTTGAATGGAGCCCAAGAGGCACCATCGAGTACAAAGGGATAAGAGACTTCTACGAACATATTTATATCCAGAAGGTACTACTACCAGAAAAATAGAAAGAGAATGAAAGTGTACACAGAAATATACTATTTTTATTTCAATAGTTTTAAGAAACAGATGGTTATCAAATTTACAAAGGCCATTTGTCTCACCTTTTACATTTTTCCTCCATACATTAAGCCCATCTTTCATGAATAAGACAAAAATTCACACCAGGAACTCGAAACTGACATTTTAGTGTTGATGTTTTCAATTTTTATCTGACCCCCATTTCGCTTCGCTATACATTAAATTCTTCGTTTCGATATAAACTTGCTCATAATGAGCAAAAACATTCGCATTTTATGTCATAACATTAACTTTCTACAACTGAATCAATTTCTGACCTCTACCTTATTTCAGACGTAGAAATGGAATTTCGCAATCACCTCCTAAAATGCAGATATCTTAAAATGTTTTACATTCTACGAGCTCTTGATGATAATGTACCATTTTCACATTTTAAAAATCTAATTATCAGGTAATGTGAGTACCATATGGAATCATACATTGAAAAGGTTAAATAAAGATATTTTTAATTTCCATAACAAAACTGGCAAAAAAATTTAAAAAAGAAAAGTATAGATAATTTTTTGCTAATTGTTTTTCTTTGATTTGACTTTAACTTCCATAACATTTTATACGAAGAATTTTAAACAAAGGACTAAAAAATATTGAAGCAGCTTCGCCGTAAATATTTCAATTTGTTCATAAAAATATTAGAATCAAATTATTTTATAGAAAATCCCAATATTATTAAATTTCATAACGAAATTTCAATGCATAACTTTAGTGAATAAAAAATTTTATTAAATTCTTTAAGTCACATTTTTTTACGGTTATATTTAAAAATATGCAAAAAACTATTAATATAATTTGTTATTGTGCCTAAAGAATTGTCATTTCTATTAGATTTAATAATTTCGTTTTGATGTCCATATTAACGCATGTAAACATTTTGAAATGCATTCCTCTGTGTTATTCTTCATCAACATTCATTTAAAGGCTCGAATATTGTGCGATGACTTCGGTATGCTGTCTTTTTCAGCATACCGAATGAAACACACGAACTGCATTTTTTAAAAATATCCTAAAATACTCTTTAATCATACTCTAAATTTATGACATAAGTTTCCCGAACCATGCATCAAAACATAAGAGCCAACGAGGGCACATTATAGGAAAATAATAACTTTACATATTTAATAATAAAAACCCCTTTCTCAAACAAATAAATTCTTTCAGTTTGATGAAAAGCCAATGACATTTTTTTTCAGTTTGAAACATAATTTTAAATTTTTTTAAAAACGTATCAAGATTTCCTGAGCTTTTCATTGAAATCTCATTATTTCATATTTTAAAAAAAATTTAGGGAAATATCCGAATTTTAAGATATATTCGAAAAAGATGAAAAAATAGTAGCATCTAAAAAGAAATGAACTGTCAGTTGTCGGGTAAAATGTTTGAGTTGGAAAATATGGAAACCAGAAATGTAGCATGAAACGTCACACTAGAGCCACTCATTAGACAGTCTTACCTGGTTAGCAAAAATCTCGCAAGTCTCCCACTGGAGCCCACGGGGAAACTGTCGCAAGGCTATCCAGCGAGCGCGTTGCCCGGAGCCGTGCAGGAAAAGCAACTTATCAGGCACGTCTTCGCAGGCGAACTGCTGTTTCGATTTGGAGGCGTAAACCGCCGATTCAACAGATGCGGCTTTTCATTGGTCTATGCTCCTCGTCACGTGACCTGATGGTATGCTCGAAAAAAGTGGTAAGTGGTTGGTTGCAGCGCTTTTGAGCATATGGGGAAACTTTAATTTTTTGTTTAAACCTAAAATTACCTATTTAGAATTAGTTACACTGTTTAATTTAACTAATTGAAGTTCAGTTCATTAAATTTTAGTTAAGTAGTTTACTTTAAAGCGTAGTTTGTTGATAATTAAGTGGTTAAGTTGGATCCCTCGAAAACGAGCAATAACCGCATAATTTTGGTTTTTAATGCTCTGCAAAATAGTTTGAGCTGTGTGACTCGCTGGTATCGAATTTTTAAAGAGCATTTGAAGATAATTTAGTATTAGGGTGGATGTAAAAGTATGCTGTGGTATATTTGGAATTTTTAATTCACTATTGACATATAGAGTTGCGTAGGTTTAATTTCCAACATATAACAAAAAATTTATAATATCAGTCCAGCCAAAATAGTTATATAACAATTTCTTCTGACTTTTAATATTTTTTAAGGAAAAATTCGTTCCATTTTGTATCTAATGGTCTTTTATGACTTTTTATGTAAGTAATAAAAATATTTACGCTCTGACTGTCTCGTAAATTTAATTCACTATTAATGGTTTTTAACCCTTTGCACTCCGATGGTGCCTCTGATTCGACATTCAAGATTGGGCATCATTTTGACATTTTATTTATTTATTTTTCAAATTTAATTGTTAAAAACGCCTACATAATGGTTAAGAGATGTAGAGTAATGTTTCAAAGAAATTCAACTCACAAAAGTTATGTATAATTATTTTTCATAGCAATAAACAAATATTTGTATTAGGTGAATAATTTTGCATCTAATTATTTTTCGTAGTGCAAAGGGTTAAAAAATTGAAGGTGTGTTCCCTCTTCGTTACAATAACTTAAACTGCTGCAAGATTTTAAAAAGTACGGCAAAAAATAAATGTGATATTTATAATGAGAGAAATTGTAAAATACAATACAAATATTTTTGTCAAAAATTTGAGTTTGAAAATTTTATCTTCTATCATCAGGATGTTTTAAATATAATGTAGATATTAAATATGAGATTAGATAAAGCTCGTTGATATTAGATGAAAAAGAGTAATGCTTTTAAATTCGAAATCGCTAATTTTATCCTAAAACTTTTATTGGATGGGTTTGTTGAGATTAGGGATGCAATTTCTATTAAGCGATTAAGAACTTTCAATTTACATTTTTATTTTATAGATGGCATATTTTACGTGATATCATTTCAAGTTTTAATTACTTATAAACAGAAAGGTGCTAAGGATTAATTTAAAACTTTATAATCATCTTATGCAAAGTGATTCGTCCAGAAATGATGATCTTGTAGTTTGGATTCAATCTTCAGGTGTTTTGGATTAGGGTTGTACATGTACTCTTTTCATTCCCGCCTCTTCGAAATTTCAGATGTGATTGGGTAAAAAAAGAATTCCGAATTTTTTGATGAATAGGAAAACATTGACAGGGGTAAAAACCTTTTCCCATTTATGTCTTTACAATGTACAACACTGTAGCCTTCTTTGTTCTAAAATGATGAAGATAATTTTTGGGAGGTTTTTTTTAAACCAGACTCGGAACTTTTTTCTTCGTTATTCTATAGTCCATCTTTTCCATTTTGTTTATATAGTCTACAAGACATAGACCCTCCTTTACTTAGTAAATAAAAAAAATCAGAAAATTCTTTTCTAGAGTCGCACAGAATATTATATTCGAATTTCTCTTTTTCGAACTTGAAAGCCATTGAAGATCGATTAATTGGTTGCTTAGTTTGAATTTTTTTGCCTCAAAGGCCATTCTTGGCCATAGATGCGATAAGACAGTTTAAAATATATTTACAGAACATGTTATTTAACATCATGTAAAATCAGTTAAAATATAAAAAACATTATAAAAATGTAAGTTGAAATGAGAGTCAGGATAGTAGCGATCGACCTATAGCCACAACAGATCGTGAGGACAGAGTGATTGTCCAATCAGCTCTATCAACCATCTTCAACTCTATCAACCATCAGACGCTCAGCCCAAACACCAGAGTTCACAATAACTATTCACAGACGGTTGAAACAGCGAAATCTACGCTCGCGCCGACTGTTATGCCACTTGCCACTCACACCTGCACACTGCCGAGCCAGATTACAGTGATGCATGGCTCGATCAGGGTGAAATGATGCCGACTGAAAACATATTGTCTTTAGCGACGAATACCGCTTCCAACTGTGTCCTGACGATCATCGAAAATAAGTTTGGAAGCATTCAGGGCAGAGGGGCGATCCTGCTTTCACTATTGCCCACCACACCGGCCCTCAACGCAGCATTATGGTCTGGGGTGCCATTTCCTTTGATAGCCGGGCCCCTCTGGTCGTCATTGGAGGTACAGTTACTACACAGAGGTACGGCGACGTCATCCTAGTATCTGTTTTGTTACCGTTCTTTTTGCAGCACCCTCGGCTGGTTTTTCAGCAGGACAATGCATCACCACATACGGCACGTGTTGCTATGAACTCTCTGCGAGCTTATCTAACATTTCCTTGGCCTGCCAGATCACCAGATTTTTCACCCATCGAGCCTGTCTAGGACATGATGGGAAAGCTATTACATCTACCACGGAATGTTGATGACCTAGTTCAACAACTGGAGCGAATTTGGCAGGAAATACCTCAGGAGACCATCCGGAAGCTTTATCAATCAATACCAAGCAGTGTGAAAGCTTGTATCCAGGCTACAGGTGGGTTAACACCTTATTAAACTTGTTAATGTAACTCTGAAATAAATTATTCAATTGCTCTGAGATTTTACTTATTTACTATTCTGCACATTGCCTTCCTATCCACCAATTTTCGTCTCAATTGGACAACTCCTTCTTGATGCGTCGATTTTTTTTTTGTTATAGAGTGTAATTCAGAACTATAGAATTCAACAGCAAGAACTTCTGCAAAAATCTGTCCAAGAGCATTGGCAATATCTAATGGGGGGGAATATGTCGTATTCCTGATTTTCAGAACAGGAAAACTAAACTCTTGAGAAATTCCATTAGGCGCCTTTACTTTTTTCCATAATTGTTTGCTTTAAGTGCGATATGTAATCGATGAGATATATTTGTCCCATCATTCCCACTGACTGTGACGTCAAATGCGACAAGCACTAGCTTCAGCTTCTTTGGATTCGACAAGTTTTTCTATTGTGGGGTACCTTTTGAAGGCATTCCATAATTTCTTTTGCCATTTATGACTATCATGACAGTCCTCGTTACATCAAAGTCTCTGGTATTTACGTAGTATTAGTGAACTTTTAGGAATAGTTTCATTTGCAGTCTTTATTAAGACATCAATGACATTGCACTGCAACCGAAATAACTGCAATACTGATTAACACGTTCTAGTTGCGTGATAGCGTTCCAATCTTCCCACTTTAGTTGAAAACGCTGAGGAAGATGAGTTCCAGGCTCTTTAGGAACGTATGAAACAATTAGCCGGAAATTATCGGTACCATGGAGATCATCTCCGACTTTAAAATTCAATAATGGCAATAACTGAAGAAGACAAATGACCAGATCAATTCTATAGAATGAGCGTATGTGTTCATATAAATGTGTTTTCTCTTCTTAGTTCAGGAAACAGAGATAGTTGTTGGCAATAAACTGCTCAATATATCTAGCGTGAGAGTTTGTACATTCTGAACCTCACAAAATGTTATGTGCGTTGAAGTCACCTAATAATAAAAATGGTTGGGGAAGTTGGTCTACTAAATTGTTAAGTTCATGTTGGCTAATGACATCATGAGGTGGTAGGTAGATACAACATACTGTTAATAAAATCCAAGTATGAACTTGCACTGCCACAGCTGGTAGGGAGGTGTGAAGAATAAGAGGGATGTTCAGATAAAGATTAAATGTCAAAACCCAGACACTCCCAGAATTATTCACTCCAGTATCTGCATCCTTTATAATAGAGTTATAGCCTCGTAATTTAAGTGGAATATTTCCTTTTACGAAGGTTTCTTGTATACAAATACAGACTTGATGAAAAGTGTTACAAATGGTCTTGTTGTTTTGAAATTTGCCGCTACAGTTCCAAGAAATAAAGGTACCCATTAAGAGATCGTCGCATCAGATATATAGGGAACATTTTATTGAGTTGTTGAAATATCAAGAAGGGGGCAGCTAAGTTTAGACAGTTTTAACATTAAAGATTTCTTAGACTTTTTGAACAGAGGAAACATAAATGATTTCTGTGGTAGGACTGATCCATATCCTTGCGTCTGGCTTTGGAATAAGGTATGTCTGTTCCTTCAATTTTACAGCAGCAATTTTTTTCTCCTCTAATTACCATGTCGGGTGTTGCGATGGTAAAAGACATGCTTGCCGCTCAATTAATGCACTTTTCAGGGGCATTGCACTCCCAGCCATCATGCCCTTTCTCTGAACAACGGCCAGAGACGAATAGACATGCTGTCTTAGCTTGACAGACCATTTATATTGGAAACATGAATGTAAGGCCTAACAGCCTATTTCCTGTAACAATCTAACAGTTTCCCCAGGGACTCACATGCTATAGGTCAGTACGGTTGTGCCAATCTCAAGGTTCCCGGGGATTTTTATTCCTTTTCAGTTCATTCTCTTCTATATCTTCTGCTTGTGCGTTTATCTTTTATCTATCGTCGTCAAGTGGGGAGCTCTCCATGAGAAGTTGACTCAGTTTTCTTCTTACTTCTCATGTACAGCTAAAGATCCTACGTTTTTCGCCGTACGTTGTGACTCATTAGACGGGTGATGCACTGTGGTCTCCAGCGTGTCAATCGGCTAGTAACTGGTCGCCTGAGTGATTAATATGCTAGGGATCAAGCAAAGGGATTACTACTTGGGCTTGGCGTTAAGAGTGGTCACTGTCCCCGGGGGTAATTCTGAACGTATAGGTTCCAGCTAGCCCCAAGGTAAGTGCCGAGGCTGGGAATAACCAGAACCAGTGGCTGCCATCCCTTGTTGAGCTTAGTTGTGGGTGGTGCCGTCAGTCCTGAATTATCCTCAGTATCATATGGCGCCTAAAAAAATATCCCTTCAGTGAGCATCACAAGGAATTACTTACAAATAATCAACATTTTGACATATATTTCGTTATCAAACGAGTATCAGAACAAAAAGAAACGTTTCACTTCGTATCACCTTTCCTAGTTCAAAAAGCTTTAACAAAAACCATCGGTGTCGTTACTTGTATCAGGAAAATATGCTATGGAGACTTGCTCGTATTAAAGTATGCTCGTATTACTTTAAAGAAACATGTACCACAAATAATAAAATTAAAGGCATTGGCAACAATACTGATTATTGCAAATTCTCACTCCTGAATGAATTACTCAAAAAACGTAATTATATGTGGGAGAACTGTTAAACTTTCCTCTTAAATAAATATCATATGAATTATAGACACAGTGACTGAGTAAGTGACTTACGTACGTCTCATTACCATTCGATGTGATTGGCAATTTCTTGATACCAAACATCTAACACTTACATTCCATTCCCCTAAATTACCAGAATTTGTCTTTTCTGGATATATTAAATTTCCAGTAAGACAATACATTTCAAATACCCTGCAATTTTTCAAGTGTCACCGACTTGGACACTCAAAGTTAAATTGCCACGGGATGCTGACTTGTGCCCGCTGTGCTGAAAAAGATCACGACAGTCAACAATGCAGTGCACAAAAAAAGTGCCTTAACTATGGCGGTGACCACACAACCTTTTTACGTAACGTTGGACACTAGGAAAACAAATTATAAGAATTAAAATGAGGGAAGAAGTCTCCAACCCTGAGACAAGACAAAGTTCTAGCACAAACGCCTACACCTGGGATAAGTTACTCTCCTGCTGTACAAAAACAATTCTGTGAGAACTGTTCATGCTCAAACTGTCTTAAAAAAAGTAGAAAAATTCCTGACAAGTTTTCTGACTTCGATTCTCAACAATCTATGACCAGTTCTTCTAAAAATAGTAAGTCAGAAGAAACTAAATGAAGATGAAACGATAAATTATTGAAATTTCAGCTTTCTAAGCGTGGCATTTCACAAAAGAACCTGCTTCATAAACTTAAAAAATCTACTTTGCGTAATTCTGTGGTTCTTGGTCTTCCAAACCAAGGTACAGTACACAAGGACCTGACGCCCATTTTCGAAGGTGTGCCTAAAACTCCAAACCTCATTGCCATCCATCTGAAGGTGGTGATGAAAAAATGGAAATGAGTTACGATGTCTCACCAACTCATGATGCGATTTTGAATCCTTTCCCTGCAGTAAAAGTGTTTTAATGGGTACCTTTCTTCATTTGAATTATCGTGCCATTCGCTCAAAATTAAACGACGTTAAGACCATTTTTAGCATCTTTCATCCAATCTGTCTAGGTGTTCTAGTAACTTTCTTGACACACAATATTTCTTTAAAATTGCATGGCTATAATTGTACTATGATATATGCTGACACAGGAGTTCGCAATTCTGGTGGTATTTGTATCTTTACTTCAAATTTATATCTGAGAACACCTCTTACTTTACACGCATCTTTACAGGCTGTAGCTTTACAATTTCACACAGGAACATTGGTCACAGTGTTGTGTTTATTTACCGCCATCTGATATCTTATGTCATCAAGATCTCGACAATTTAGTGGACCAGTTTCCTTCACCTTTCATCCTACTTGGAGATTTCAACGGCCATGGTACTTTGTGGGGTTCAGATAATACAAACACTCGTGGGCAGCAGATAGAACAATTTATTTCCAATAACTCTTTCTGTTTGCTAAATAATGATGAGATAACCTATTTCAATGAACCCACGCATACATTCCATAACCTTGATCTGGCCGTATGTTATCCAAAACTTCTGCCGCTTTCTATCTTTGAAGTAAGTACTAATTTATACAATAGTGACCACTTTCCTATTATCTGTCATGCTGATAGAGGTGGTGCGACTCTTTGCCCTCCACGGTTTTTAATCAGTCGAGCAGACTGGATAGCATCTTTATATTTAGCTGATATCATAGAAACTATGGTCTGAGCTGCAGACATATCGAATTCAGTTCGGCTAGTTCTTGAGGTCATAATAAAAGTTGCAAATCAACATATTTCAAAACTATCACGTCTAATAAAATTTCGTATACCATGTTGGAATAGAACTTGTCGCGATAGTCACAAGAATCACAAAAATGCTAAAGGAATATTTTTGAAGGTATTCTACAACAGAGAAGTTGATCGCCTTTAAAACAGTCAAAACGCTAGCTCGTCACATTCGGCGTCGAAGCCAAAGAGAAGCAGGGGTAAGTTTTGTATCCTTCATTACATCCAGAACGTCCAGTAAACTGTTGTGGACAAAGGTAAATATAACTAATAGAATTTATCGTGAAATTATTATTCCTGTTTAAAAAAAAGGAAATCAGATGCATTCTTCCACCGTAAATGTAGTTAAGATTCTTCGTCAAGCGTCTGCACCGGTTTTTGCAACAGTTTCTTATATTCCTGCCTTTCTGACAATTAATAATCGTGCAGAACGGTTACAACTGAAGTTTAGTGCTCAAAGTACCTTTTCTAATAACTCCAAATTCAAGATGTCTGGACTGGAATCGTCCTTGTTTCACGTTCATGTTACAAGCCCTGGACTAGAGGGAATCACATATAAAATGCTTCACCATTTGAATACCACTTCCCTTTCCAATATGTTGCTGCTTGTAAATAGAATTTAGACTGAACAAAAGTACCCTTCACAATGGCGAGATGCAATTGTGATTCCAATCTTAAAATCTGGTAAATATTCATCAAACCCTCTGAATTACAGGCCTATTGCTTTGAAAAATTGCATTTGCAAGACCTTTGAGCGCATGATAAATGCTTGTCTAATGTCCGAATTGGAAAGACAGGGATGCATCTCTCAGTTTTATAATGGTTTTCGTAGACGTCGGTCTACTTTTAAAACCTCGAATTACTAGAAATCTAAATCCGCAACGGATTTGTGAGAAGGAACCACCTTGTTCCAATTTTCTTCGACATCGAAAAAGCGTATGACCATGCATGGCGCTATGGTATACTCTTTAGCTTTGGGTTTAGATGAAGTCTGTCCATATTTTTGCTAAACTTTTTATCTCATTGCACATCTCGAGTACGGGCTGCTAATTTTTACTCTAATTCTTTTGTCCAAGATGAGGGAGTTCCGCAAGGACGTACCCTCATTGTGACACATTTTATAGTTCATCTGAGTCAAGTTTATCGCTTTTACCTTCATCTGTAAAAGGAAAACTTAGTGTAGAGGATTTGCAGATCTCTTTTCAAGGCAGTAATATCGATGTAATTGAGCGACAACTTCAAAATGCAATTAACAACTTGGTAGCTTGATGCGATAACAACGGTCCTAGTATTTCCCCCGAGAAGAGTCAGTGTATGCATTTCTGCCGACAGAGAAATGTACATTTAGAACCCTCTATTTCCATTAGACGTACACCTATTCCAGTTGAGAATAAAATTCGCTTTTTGGGAATTATCTTCGATCGCAAATTGACCTTCTCACCTCACCTATATCTGCGCACGCTCTCTGAGAAAATATTAAATTCTTAAAAGTACTTTTTAAAACGTGGGTGCCGATCGGGCTTTCCTACTGCAACTTCCCACATCGACTAAGAGTTCATGGAGTATGGTTAGGCTCGATCTTATGTTTTACGAAGATTGGATTCCGTTCATCATTCAGCTTTCCGGATCTGTTCTAGTGCCTTTCGCACCTCTCTTGTAAAGAGCTTGCATGTTATTTGTAACCAACTACCTCTTTTCTTAAGGCGTCAAAAAATCTGCTTTCTATTATTTCCAATCAAAATGTTTTCTAAGACATCCTATAAGTCAATGGTTTTGCCATTGAGTCAACTCAGACTTTATGATGCTCGGCCCTTTCACATTATGCCTTCCTATGACAGAGTTAAAACGCTTCGATAACGTTGGCATTAAATCTCTTGATTATGGCATTAACCTTTTCGCTACGGCTGCCCCGTCCGCCGAAGTACCGTCACTGAACGGAACCTCGCGCCGGAAAAATGCACAGTGCGCGTGGTTTCTTTATATATGTTGTTCTAAGTGTTAAATAGGAACTGTGCTGAATAAATCAATCATTGCTCTAATGTAATAAGTATATTTACATTTTTAATATGGTAGGACTTATAAAATTATTCAAATACAAAATTATAGATAACATAGGTATTTATATAATTACAAAGCTTAACGATGAAATGATTAATATAATTAATAGCGACATGAAATTATTGAAATATAAGGTGTAAATCTAATACGTACAAAATATGTAATAAAATATGTAAAAACTAGTAATATAGTTGTTACCATCGACTCCAGATGGCACTTGTACAGATATTTTTGATGCCGCATGTATGCGGCGGTCGTACTCAGAAGTCGTTGCGTGGATGCCGCGTATATGCGGCGCTCGTACCCAGAAGTCGTTGCGTGGATGCCGCGTATATGCGGCACTCGTATCTAACAGTCGTTGCGTGGATGCCGCATATATGCGGCGCTCGGGACGAAAGGGTTAAATCTCTCCTTGGGATATGTCACAAATTTCTTTTTTGAATCTCTTTAGAGGTTTTGATAAGTCATTAATAGCTCCCATTATTTTTCAACTGCTCTTTCTATATCATCGCAATCTGTATTCTTCTTTTGTTCCAGTTTATACAGATGGTCCTAAATCAGATGGTCATGTTGTTTGTGGCGTAATTTTTTCATCTAATACTTTTAACTGCGGTCTGCATAACTTTTCCTCTGTATTTACTTCTGAGCTATTAGCAATACTCTGCGCTTTAAAGAAAATGTCGCCTTCTTCTCAAATAAAATTTATAATTTATTCCGATAGCATGAGTGCACTAGAAATGCTTTCTCATTAACACAGTCAAATTTATCCCATTGCTATTCGTATCCTATGCACATTACGTCTCGTACAGAATAAGGTCTTCCAAATTATTTGTTGTTGAATTCCGAGTCATGTGGGCATAACTGGCAATGAAAAGGACACTGCTATAAAATTGGCGTCGGTTATCTTGAATCAAGTACTTCCGTACTCTGATGTTAAGAAATCCTTCAATAGTCGCATTTTTATAACTTTACAAAACAAATGGGACTTACAGATCCATAAAAAATTGCGGGCCGTGCATCCCAACTCTGGATTATGGCTCAATCTTCCTATACGAGGTATAGATGTCAAGTTGACCCACGTCCGTATAGGACATACTTGTTTGGCACACAGGTATTTCATTTTTGGCGAAAGGATGCCGGTATACTAAACATGTCTCATTGACTTTACTATCAAGCACATTTTAATTGAATGCCCATGTTATAACTCATATCGATTACACTTTTTAAGTCATTATCATTAACTCTAAGGGATTTAGTGAGTGAAAAACACACCCACACACTTTTAAACTTTTAAAACCCATTGGCTTTTATAATAGCATTTAATATTATATTTTGATGTTTCTTCACCTTTTTTTACATAATTTTTTCAACACTTTTTATGAAAGAATCGCCACTCAAATTTTTGTTTAAAATGTTCAAACTTTTGAAAACATTTTATATCATACGAATTTGTGTACTTTTGCTTTATTTTAAACCTTTTGATGTTTGGTTCTTTTTAATATCTTCGGATTTCATACCATGTGCTTGCCGCAGTTGGCCAAAGATGGCTCTTGCGTCAAAACAATCCAAAGAACCAACCAACAAACAAACAGTTTCGGTTAGCTTAGGTTTATGAAACGTGAAAATGTAGTGTTTTATGGGAAGGAGTTGTCCAAATATTAATATAACGCACAGGAGTTACCCCTTCAGACCGAAAATCCTCGGTAATTTTTTCCACGGTTTCATTAAAACATTTTCGATGCGTAATAACGCCTTTACTATTATTAAGAGAAAAATGAGCCCCAGCAGAAACAGGTAAAGTAGATAACTCCAGAGATAGCTTTTAAAAAGAGGAAAAGGGCTACAATGTGGAAAGATGGGGTTTTTTTTCAGAAATGCGGTGAATAATAAAAAAAAATCATCGAAAAGGATTTCAGAAGATTTTGAGGTATTCATGTGTTGCCCACTGAAGGGAGAAAATTTTTTGGTCCCATACGATATTAACAGTGTTTCAGGCCAAATGGTACAGCCCATCCCGAAACCCAACAAGGGGAGTTAGCCACCGTCTCTGGTCATTCCCAGCCTCGGCGCTTACCTCAGTATTAGCCGGTACCTATACGCTCGGCGTTACCCCAGGTAACAGTGACCACCCTTAACGCCAAGCCCAAGGAGTAACGACTTCGTTTGATGACTAGCAAACTAACCACTCAAGTAGCTAGCAACCAACCGATTGATATACACAGTGCAACACTCACCTAACGAATTGCCACGCACAGCCAACACGTGGTGCTTTTGCCTTTCCATGAGAAGCAAGAAGTAAACAGAGCGGCAACAGCTTCTCATGGTGAGTTCCCTCGCTTACCGCCGAGGGAAAGGAGGATCAAGCAGACAGAAGAAGACAGAATTAAAAGTGAAATGTAAAGCAGAGAGATCCCTGGGAACCCCGGGACTGAGACATCCGTACTCACCTATAGTGAGCCCCTAAGGGGACCCAACGAATGTCGAATTATTGCTGTAAATTTAACATCATGTACTTCTGACGATTCTCTAATTGAAATATTTTTTTCTTTTTCACTATAAACCATTTCTATTGCTTTTTTATTTTATAGTTTTGGAGACTATGAATTTCCGCTGAATTGGTAATCAAAGCCTTTTCAACTTCGTCTTGAAAATTTTCATCTAGCAACTGGTATTAGAGGTTCGAATGAACATCAGTTTAGTTATATAATAGACGGACTTTCTTTTGTATGATTCTGAGAATAAGGAACACAAAATCAGGCGCTCCCAAATGGTTGCCACCCATACGACATTTGGAAACCTCTTAAATCTCTTAAATCTGTTTCGGTCAATCCTCTTCTGCTTTATATCTTCGATATAGTTTTACCATTTTATGAAATTAGCTATAGTGCTAATTTTTTCAGCCAACATGGTCCATTTTCAATATCTTCTCAGGAATTCAGGGTGTCTTTGTTGCTTATGCACAACGTTTTGCAGTACCGTAAAGAAAGAAATATTGGCTAGGAACATCAATGCATCCATTTTGTTGAACTTAGCCGCACGATCGTATTGTTTAAGCCATTTCAGAGGATCTTTTCCAGGCTCACTTACGAAGTTCGATGCGTTACTTAGTTGTAGGTACATTGTAGTCATTACACCGTGCATAGTTTCTTCTGGTAATTTCGCTCTTTCTCTTTGCTCTCTAAAAAGTAAAATCCGAATATTCGAGCGATATTCCTCTTAAATACGGTTGCAAGATTTCTACTTGACGTCTGCACTAAATTTGTCTCGAAGATGTAAAGAACTACGCCGTTAGTTTAAAAGACTATTAGATTTATTAGAACGAAGCAATTCACACAATACACGATACTGTGAACGTATTCATCACTGATGGGACCTAGCTTTTATACGCCTTTAGAATGTTCCAGAAAAATCAAATTTGAATATTCAGGAAAGAAAGGACATTCCAAATCTTAGAGAAACAAGACATCACGATTTAAATTTTTTTCAAAACCCAGTCATTGGATAAAACATAGTGATTGAGACTTGAACCACGGATCAACTAATTTTAAATGAGTATGATTGTGAATTATTCTGGTTTTTCAATATACTTAGACTGGGAGGGTAGTAAAAATACATGGGTATGTCACTAGACCTTCTATACTTAATCAGAATAAGCAAGTGAATAATAAGATATACAAGTTATTTTAATGAAAAATAATAAAGCCTAAAGGTCGTCATCAACCGAAATATCTATATACATATGGAAAAAAAGGGGGTTGGGGATTTTTGTGTAAGTAATTAAGTATATTTGATCTAAATTTTAGGTGTCTTTGTCATCATTCCTACACCATTAATTATAACTGTTTTCTCTGTTCAAGTGGCGGCTCTGAAGTTTCAAATTTTGATCACTGAATTGTGCTATAGAATTCTGAAATGAAAAATGTTTGCATAAATGTTGGGGGATATCGAGCATATGCAACATGATTTATCGTCTGTAATAAACATTCATTTTGATCCAACATCGCTTTGTGATTACGAGTCGTCCGAGACTACTCTTTTCTTTTTAGAGTTTATAATCCTAATGTTGAGATGTATATTTATTAAAAAAATCTTTTTTTAAAAAAAAAATATTTCTTATTTACGGCTGTTTGTTCATGTTTATTATTCTTCAAGAATGCTACCTTCGTCGAGACTTATCGACGAAAGCAAAGCGTAAAGGACTCGGAGCTCTTGAATTTCTCCTACAACCTGCCTGAACCTGTGTTGGATCTCTCAGTTCTCTTCATTCATTCATTCCTCCCGCCTTCAGAAAGGCTAAAGGGCAATTTCCCTTCATTAAGAAACCAGGTGGGCCATTTATCGTCATCAAGAAAAATGTCACCATTGCTGATGTTAATAACCCATGCCAAAATTACTGAGCTAAGCATTCTGAATTTTCCAAGAACTACAGAAATGTTGCGGATGCTGTAATAGATTGGTTACTCGTTTTTTTTATTTCATAATTTTAAACAACAATCAAAATCTTTTTTTTTTCAAATATGCAATTTAATATCACATTCCAGTAGCCTCGATGTGCTGTTGTTAACCACAGTTTTATTAGTTGCCTTTGACTGAGCGAAAGCATTCAAATGTAAAAACAAATTATGGCAACATTAAAGATGTATTTACTATGCGTTTCTTATTGTTTGCTTTTTTGAGTACGAAGTATAAAGAAAGTATTGCAATCAAAAAATTCGAACTTGACATTGATGTATATTAACATAGTAAGCCTCCCTGATTAAAAAAAACTTTTTAAAACATCTCTTTGTTTGAGACAAAGATAACTCCAAAACATATAGAACTAGAATGATGAAATTTGATATATGGTCTGTACGCTATGGTCATTGACTTCTATAAAATTTTGAGCGAAATCCTTTAAGGGGAAATCTAACTGTCTAGATGTGGAAAGTTATATTTTGGAAAACGATTAACTAAATTTAAAAACGCAAAAATTTGTTTCCTGGAAAAAATTACGTACATAAATTATGAAAGAATATTTATAAATTAAATTTCACTTGCAAACACTTCTTCCATTTATGTAGTAAATTTAAAACATTTGTTAACATTTAAAACTAAGGAATGGAGTCCAAACTAACAAGATTTTAGAATGATTTCATAGCTCTATCTAAAAAATGATCCACAATTACAATTTCTCTTATCTCGGGATAGACGCCCGTAGGAGATGAACTGCCGAGAAAAGAGATAAGTCCAGAGATGACTACACATCAAATGACAAATAACATTCCCGAGAGATGTGAAAGGAAAAAAAATCTTCATGAAGATATGTGGAAACAGACTAATTAGGATAACCGCATCATATCTGAAGATTCACTTGTCAATAAGCAAAAGTTTTCAGTGAGAATATCTCCAAAGTTTTGGGGGAGCAAATTTTGTATCTTCATCCTGAATAAAAGTAAGTGGACTGGGAGGAAACAAGGCATGGGTTTCGAGAAGAAAAAGGTTTTGCTTATACTTAAATACGTTGGAAATGGCTAAGAAATTTGGAAATGTAATTTTAATGCACATTAATTGAGAATGTGTGGTAGTATATTGAGTAAATAATTTAATCTTTAGAAACTCGGGCTAAAATCTATGAGGTATTTAACTATTTTGAGAAAACTAAAAGAGGAGCACAGTACTGAAAATTAATTTAATATCATTATCCAGCGTAAATGAAGCCTTACTTTCTATAAAGTAAAGATCTGACCGTATTGTAATAATAGATATCTTGTCCACATTCACAGATCTTAAGACCAATCAAATATTTACGAGCCTTATTTGAACAGACATACGCTCACGTGGCATGTTTTGAAAAGAGCTATTATATTAGAATGGATTAACGTTTCTTCCAAGGAATCAATTAACTACTGAAATCAATGTCCTATCAATCGACAAAAATCCCAAGAACTAAAATTGAGTCGATCTGTTGTTGAAGTTTAATTGATGGTCTAGAATAATGTCGATAGAAATTTTTGTACTTTTCTTGTCTATACGCAAACTTTTTTCTAGCTGCCTTTTATGTTTGTTAAATGTAATTATTTTTTTAAAAACCCATGTTTTATAATTCCGAAATTTTAGTTAAAAATTAATATATTATAAAAGAAATACATTGAATAAAAATAAAATTAATATCGTCATTACAACATGCTTCTTCATATTTGTAATATATTTGTACGCAGTTTTTTATCCTGAAATTTGTTTATCATGACCCAGTTAACCAAAGAGATGAAATCATTTATCACTGTTCCAAACACTAAAAGTGTAAAAGAGTGTTGATGTATTATTGTTTTTAGATACAACAGTAGTGCGAAGATTTGGATTCTATTTTTATTTTCAAAGGCGGGCTTCATGACACCTGCACTGTGAAAGCTCTCTTAACGAGGCGGAGTGACATCATGTGTGCTGAAATGACCTGCACTATTAATCGACGCTGAGCCTTTGTCGGAAGATACATTTTATATCCGCAAGGAAGAAATTTCGGCCGGAAAAAGCACAGGGGGAATCCAAACTCGGAGAGATTGAAACAAACGCCTGCAAAACCTTCATCACTGAGATTGCGTCTCGGCCCAAAATGGAGAAATAGAGGCGGACTGAAACAACCTCGAAGAACTGATGGGAAAAACGTAGCTATAGTTACCTAAGAGCTTATTGAGCTGAATTTTATACAGTATGTGTGCAATTAAGCATTACGAGAATAAAGCCCACACTCACCAACAGCCACCGAGGGAGGAACCTGAAAACAGTTGCTGCTTTGACGGTTTTATTTTAATCATCACCGATTCACACATACTCTATTGATACATTCTAAAATCCGCTTTTATATAAAAGGCGGCGCAGCGCCCTCTTACAGCAAATGAGCAATTCCTAACACTGGCCCTCGATGACGATTGTCATCCAAAAGTCAGAACACTTCTAATCAAACAAATTCCTAAATAAATTGAACAAAAATTAAAATATTGTTAAATTGAAAAAAAATCAATTAATGTCAATAGGAAGTCTGACGAGTTTAGGTAACGAGTTTAGGTAGGCTCTCCATTTGCAGTATTTAGATTAACTGTTCTAAAATAGACAGCAGTTCCCTCAGAGGTCTCCAAGACTTGCCATTTTCCACATTACTAGAGATGATGTTGATAAGAGATGACAATCTAATTGACCTTTAATTTTGCACAAGGATTTTTCACTTGTTTCTCACTTGCAGCAGGGTTAAATATTTGGACAAGGAATCTAATTTGTTAATTTCAGTCTATTGCGAATGGAGATCTTTTGTGCCGTCAAATCAGGCTTCGGGATTTTTCTGTCATTCTAACCCTCTAAGGGAATGGCCAAATGAAATCACTGAAAAATCATCAGACACAGCAACCAAAACTCTTCAGTAGTCAGGATTTGACATTTAATTACTCTTTTCAAATCACACTTCATCGATTTCACAGACGAATCCCAGAGTTTATCGAAATGTAGGGCCGATGGAAATTCTCCAGACAACACCCTCGTGGGCCAAATACCGACCAATCGCCTTCAAACTTTCCAGTTTCAGCACATGTTTAGCCCCGACGAAATTGGTCCCACAATCGTTGAATATCTCGGCAGGTTTCTCTCTGCTCCAACGAAACAATTGAAAGATGCAAGAAACACATCAGTATTCATGTCGCTGACGATCTTTAAGTGAAACGCCTTCATGATGAAACATACGAAGACACAGACGAAGACATGCATCTTCACGGGTCTTACAACTCTTCCACAACTAGGGGGGATCAGAAGAGGTCCACAAAAGTTTGTACCGGCTCTCAGGAACGCTCTACCTGGTATGACACGGGACGAAGGCAAATCTGTCATTATTTGCCTTCAGAATTCTACACGAAGCTGCGAACTGATTACACAATTTCTTTCGATTTTTCTTATCGATGATCTGACTCCCAAAATCCAATAGGTCTGTCTAATTGCATAATGAGCTTATTGAACTCCTGCATTAAGATACTTTAAATGGTACTGTCTTATGATCATTGTTGTTACTATATGCTGTTTTGACACTATCAAAGGATGCTTCACACTAGCTGGGAAACTGGTTTCCAATTCTTATTATCCAAAAATGGTTTAAGTTGAATAATTTTAACTGTACTCAACGCATTTCCTTTCTCTAATTAGGAAATTTCGCTCGAAAATGCAACCGTCTGAACCAAATGTATAATCTTATCATGCAACTCTTTCAAATCCAAACATTCCAAATAGGATATTGAAAACCTATTTCTCACGAATCTCAAACAGCACACAACCACATTTTTCAATCTACTCCAAACTGAAATTTTACTCCACAGCTCCTCGATCACTTCCACTTTAACTACAAAACAAACAACTGAATCTGCGCTTTGCTCCCTCAATATTTTTGAATTACCCGCAAATGCGATTGCTTTACTGACCAGTTGGGACCATACCATCATTTTAAACTGCCTATCAAATATTCAAAAGAAATTCCTATAGTGAGATTATCTCGGATTATCTGCCGATGGACAAAAAAACCCACAATAATTGTGCAACACGATTTGCCACACACTGCTTCCACTTCTTGGCATTTACTTTAATTCAATACAAGATTAACTAAGAATCCTTCCAAAAGACTAATTTCTCAACAATTTTGTAAAAATCACCTAGAAATTTCGCATGTCTAACCGCTATCCCAACAGTCATCAATTCCAAACTAGATAACGTTAATGCTTTAAGTGGAGCTACTCTACTTTTTGACATCAAAAAGATTACTCCACGTTTTCCAGTTTTATCAACATACCTTGTATAAGATGTTGCCCTGTAGGTCTTGAGCGATGCATCGCAAAATATAGGAATTTCTGCTAATCCTTTCCCACAATCCTGTGAACAATTCCTAGGAATAACTATTTCCTTCAACACCCTAATTGCGTTACACCATTATCATTCGCTCAAGTCGTAATTCCTCTTGATATGCTTCTGGTAAATCATCATCTCAGTTCATACCGCTTTTCCAGATCTCTTGTTAACAAACACCGGATTCTTAGTTCAAAGGGTGAAATAAATATTCCTCAGGTTTGAAAATTATCTCTGAAGACTGTAGAATACAAAGTTTGGTATTGTCCAATCTTACCAAACTATCCAACAACCCTTTCACTTCCAACGACAAAACATCTCTGTCGGAGTTCCAATTAAGCCCCAACACTTTCAACAGAAAGCCTTCTTCACTCACACAAAATCCTTTTCTTATCCACAAAGTTCTTAATTTACGAGTAATATCGTTGAACCTTAATTTTCTCAACTTAAACACACCATTCTTCAAAATTGTCACAGCATCCGATGATAGCGCAAACGCTTCCATCACACTATCTGTACCAAAATACAAATAATCTAGATCACCAGATCTATACAAACCCCCAAAATTTAGCATTTAAACTGAATCAGGTCTTTAAGCTTCGAATTACAGCACTGAAAATAAACGGAGAAGTTTTGCATCCGAAGGGTAATCAAGTCATCTGCTGAATCCTACGTTCTCCTGATAGTTACCTCCCCAAAGGAATTTCAAAAATTTACGATCTTCAGGCGCCATTCCTATAATTAAAAATGCCCTCTCTATGTTTCCATAAAATGCAACTTTAAATCTCCTAAGTTTCATTATTACCTCAAGAATGCTAGGATCAGCCTCTAAACAATCGCTGACAAATTTTGTCCAGATTTGGAGCTATAATTGAAAACCACGAGAACTTTAGTTTATTCCTTATCTGCTCTGATCCCTCTGAAAGGCACGAAATATTCATTCTTATCCCTACCATATTCTTCAATTATTCCTTTAGTTTCATGATCCCTAATTGTTTCGCAAAAAGCGCTAGCCATCCATTCATCTTTATTGAACCCCTTTTTCAATTCGTCGAATCGCCTTCACACGTGTCGACAATATTTAAGCATCGCAATTGTCAAACAATCTGGCATATTTTTTTTTTCTTCGCTTAATGCGCAAAAATATTATAAATAAAATCATACGCTAAAAATAACCAAACAGCCACAACCATGCACTAAAAATGTCACCACACAAATTTGACAAATGTAAATAAATTCATTAAACGATAATGTTGCTTCTCGTTTTCGCCAAATTTTAAAATGTAGCCATAGATAACTTTTTTTTATAAAATTTTCTCGTAAAAAGGACATGCATTATTATATAACTACTTTATTAGTAATTTGTATGAATATTTGTTTCAAAATGGAACGGGTTGTATTATTTTGTATGAATTTCCGTGGAAGAAACTGTTAGTCTTAATGGATGTTTCGCCTTACAAGTTAAATTCAGAAACAAATGATGCTTCTTAGGTGAGATTCCACAGTGCTTCGGGACTCATTCGCATACGTTAATTGTAGTGAGCGTTTGAAGGCTCATATATTATTTATTTTACTCCTCACTCTAATATCTTTTGTTACAAGTAACTGTAACTAAATCTACTAACTTTGAGTTACATACAAACGTTATTTCGTCAGTGATATGAATCCCTAATTTATCTGATTGAAATATGTTCTGTTTCAATTTTTTTTCAACCATTCGAAGATATGGCCTGTAATTGACCATTTTTTTCTAATACAATTGTAATATGATATAATCCCTTATCAACTCAAAAAAAGTCCGTAGGTTTTTACTTCACAATTGAAACTTTCTTTTTTTTTCTAAACCAAAAAATTTATCTAAAGAAACTGGACGCCTTTCTTTAAAAATTCCACAGTTCAATTAAACGCTACGTGGCTTAGCGGAACCCGACACAGCAGAACCACATTAAAACTTTGAAAGATTTTTTACCATCCATCGATTCTTTAAAAGGGCTTATCAATTTTTTTTTCTTTGAGATAAAACTTCTTTATTTCGGCTGCTTTTTTTGTTCCATGCAGATTCTATTTCTGCTCAAAGAATCGAATGGACGGAAAATTCAATTGAATTCGTTCTAACAACCTCATTTATTTGTAACTGTTCGAATTAATTCGAAAATTGATGCATTTCAAACATTCTAAGGTAGTTTCTTCCTTCTATCTCTTGGGTTTTAAAAAGAAACCTGCATTAAAGATTTTACTAATATTTCTATTAAAAAATGTCTATTTTGCTGCTAATACAACGTTAAATTTCCATTTTACCTTTATGAATTTTATTGAAAGATATTTCCAGTCATATCTTTCTTTACCCTTTTAATATTTTATTTTTTCGGTTTTTATAGAAATACTTGTAAAAAGGTAACTCGTTGGAAGGAATAACATATAACAAAAACAACTATTTACAAATTAATTGTCAAATTAGGAGTCAGAATTGTTTCCAACTGTTCAGCGGGAATGAAACACAAAATTATGAATATTAGGTTTTTCATAACTAACTATACGCCCTCTTTTATAGAAAAAAATGAAAACCTTTTTTATAGAAATATTTGAAGTTTGGGCTTGAACAAGCCTAGACTTATAAACACAGAATGAGAATATTTTTCATAATGTTTTCAATCCATCTCAAATTTACGTAACTAATTTCAATGATCTGTGTAATTATGTCAAAATTTATATTTTTTGTATTGAATTCTAACTTGAAGTTAGCACTAATTTTATTGGAATCACGCCGGCTTCCTGGCATAGCAGTCGCGCGTCTTCACGTGATCTCGGCGCCCCCATTCGGGAATAGTTGTTTTCCGCCCTGTGTTTTATGAAGTGCGTGAATGGGCCCCCCCCCCCCGTAAAAAGGAGCTGCGCAAGCGAATGTGACACATAAAGTAGTTAAATCGTACTCTTGGTCCTATTTAGCGCTACTGAAAAAACAAGAGAAGCTCAGTCGGCTTAAATCAATGACAGATAAGTGTAAGCGGGATGGTAAAGTGCCATAAGTCACAACAGCAACAACAACATTAGAATTGCAAGAACAATTACTATATTAACAAAACCTTTTAATACAATTTACTAATGATTGAACATTTATTTCCAAATGTATTTATTCATAAACTGAATATCGGTCGATAGATAAGAATGTTATCCACTGATTCCAAGCTCAATCGGCCTTCGCGGAATAAATGGATTCCCAATCGGAAGCGTGCCAGAGTTTTCCTTTTCACAGATTACTATGACCACATTTGTTGGCATCTTCCTTCTCGCGCTAACAATGTGACGTCTTCTCTATTATCTCTTAAGTAAAGGAAGATTCGTCTAATAATATAAAAGATACGGAAGATAGTCTTGGGTTTTGGCTACCAAAAACGGAATTTTTTAGCACGGATGATACATTTTAATCGGCTTCTTTCATATAATACATTTTCTTTATCAAATGAGCTTCGATTTTTACCAAAAATGCGAAAGTCTTTCGAATTCACAGCACCACACTTATTCAGTCTAGTAAGCAGTTGATAAAGTGATTCAAATTTTACTCGTTAAATGTCACCTCATTAAATGGAGGTGGATTTCGAGGGATCCACGATAAGGTTAATAATTCCGAACACGGAATTTCCAATTAAACACACTCGACAGATGTCGCTGCTGCTTCCTGCTCAATGAGGGGCTAATTAACAACAATGACAATGGAAGCACCCTGATCCCTAAAATTAGTGCCGGCGTTTCATTAAGGCACGGTGAGCGTGTTCTCTTCCGTTTTGATTCATTCAAGGAACGTTGCACTCATAAAGAATCCCCAGTGACAAGATGAATTTGGAATGCGTGGGGCAGAAATTTTAATTCAAGATTTTATTTCAAGTTCTGCATTATGCAAGCATTATTAGGGGGTTCGGAATTATAACTAAGCGATTATTTAACGGAAATATTCTTTAGAATAGCTTCATGGATGAAATCTAGCAGATTCTGAAACCATTATTAAGGGTATATTAATGGGTTTATTGAAAGAAATAAATGTCAAATTTCTTTGAACAGTGTGTGTGTGTGTGTGTGTGTGTGTGTGTGTGTGTGTGTGTGTGTG
>JAOUZG010015456.1:1644945-1684086 GCA_026289955.1 Argiope argentata | reverse complement strand
GTGTGTGTGTGTGTGTGTGTGTGTGTGTGTGTGTGTGTGTGTGTGTGTGTGTGTGTGTGTGTGTGTGTGTGTGTGTGTGCGTGTGTGTGTAAGCACATCATCCAACTACGCCTCAAAGGACTGAAATCTAATTTCAGCAATCTTACATTTATTTCTAATCAGAGAACTAATTTAGCAAACAACCAAGTCCAGACAAATATAGAAAACAATTTTTCTACCATTTTGTAGTGTTGTCCAAAAAAATCAAATGCGAAAAGTATGCAATAAAAGAACATTAAAAACACACCTTTATTATTGTACTTAATTACTTCTAAACATTTTTTTTAAAAAAATTTCTGGTTTTATTATCTCAAAATAAATTTTTCCCTGCGCTCATTATTAAGTGCTGTCAAATAAAAAAAATTCTAACTGAGGATTTGTAGATATCAAAGAAGCTACGTGCTATCATCAATAGCATACAAGTGAACAAAACATATTCAAAACTGAAACATATTAGGAAGTGAGTTATTACAAAATTAGATATTTATAATCATGAAACATGTGGAACTACAATTAAACGCTTTTCCAAATCATGACATATTCCCCTCACTTTCCGACACAACCACGAGCAAAAGAAAGTAATATCATGGATGAACGAGCCGACGACGGCTTGCATATTTAAAAAAATTCGCCGAAGAGCTTCGCATTCATTTTTAATTTAATAAAAAGTACCTCAGTATAAGCTTCTTTCAAAGTTGTTGCTTTTAAGTATATGACGTGAATTCTTATAAGTTTATGAATCTATTGATTTCTTCAATTTATTCACGAATTCAAAAGAATAACAAAAATGGACTTATAGTTTATAGTTCTCCATTTCAGTAATGAAGAAGGGCATAGTGTAAAGGCATCGCCATACACAGGTATTTAATAAAAAGGATTCTCAGAGGACATATAGTTGCAGTGTGTTTAGAACAGAACGCCGTCTCATACCCCCGTATCTGCGACCATTCTTGTAACTTCAAGGTTTGGTGGGCATGTTACGGGATTTAAGTAATAAAATATTTACAGTAAGAAAAAATAAAAACAAAACTATTTACAGAATTTACAAGCATAGGAAATACGATAATGAATAAAAAGTACCTCAGTATAAGCTTCTTTCAAAGTTGTTGCTTTTAAGTATATGACGTGAATTCTTATTAGTTTCTGAATCTATTGATTGAATATTGATATAGAAAATAATTTGGCTAGTTGGAACATAGGGAAACTTTGCTTGATTGAAGTGAATAACAAGAAACTGCTTGTTTTTATCCTCAGTCTTTGTGACTATGAGACTTGTTGAGGACTAGGAAGATGAGAGTAGATTTCTATTTTTTCTTATAAATTTAATTATTCAGTCGATTTTTTTTGTCTGGATAAATGGTTGCTGGCGATTCTTTTCAGCCATTCCAGTTCATTTCTTGGTGAGATTTTTTCTCATATGCCAATAGATTGTGAGGATGCATTCCGTACCATAATGAAGTGCCGTGCCAGTCCCACCACAACTGCACTGGTCACTCTCAGAAAGGTTGAACCTTTTAAGGTAGGCAGTAAAAGGGCAGTGTTCTGAGCAGGAAATAATATACTTTCTCTTATCCAGTTAGCGGGATGAAGCTTGACTGAAGGCAGAATATTAAAAACTTTCCTGCCTGTGTCACCATTGCTCTAATATCCTTGGCATTCCTCTAGCATGTCTTTCCGGACTTTTAGTTGCAGTTTCTTGTAATATGTGAAAATAAATATTAATTACTTTTTTTCAATAAGTGAGCAATAAATTTTTTCATTTAACCAATGTTCCATGATCAGTATCATAAGCAACACTCCGGACGAATCGGCTGATTGCCAAAGACGACTATCTCCAACTTCCAATTTCAATCCAAATATACTATGATCCGGAGCGTTAAAAGTTGATTTCATTCAGCACTGTACAAGACTTTCGGAAACTGAAGTTCTCCGAAAAATGTAAAGGAAAGGCTCCGAAAAATGAAAAAAATGTAAGGTATTGGGCAGATACCTCTGTTCCGCGTCATTATAAAGCTAATTATCAACTGAAGACAATGGGTTCGTCATGTTTTCAGTTCATCAAAGATGTTCCTCTTTGGGATTTTGAAGACAGTCTTTTTTTCCTTTCCCTTCGATACGGTATTTTATTCGGAAAGGTTTCTGCTCTAATGCATTAAAAAATGCGAATAAAAGTTTTCTCTGTATTATTTGTGCTTTCGAGTCTCAATTTGAAAGGAGTTAATTTCTTAATGAATTGTACAAGAAGGACGCTTCACGGGAGTTAAATATTTTATGATTGCAAAAAAAGTGTTTTAACTAAAGTCAGAACATCTCGTGGTGAAAGTTTATGATTGAAATAGATTCTTTTTACGAAAAAAGATTTCTAATGCTTGAATGTTTGCTACAAAAGAAAGATACCTAACATTTATAAAGAAAATAAATTGGTTGATCCAATATTTATTGATATGTGCAGCATTCTATGGGCATTGAAATTATTGAAATGAACATTGTAAAATAATTCCCTTTAATAAATTCTTGTATTCCCTTTAATAAATTAAAAGGCATTTTAATGAATTTTGAAAAAGAAGTAAATAACCCTTTTATATTAACCTTTAAGTTTCGAATTATAAACAAAAAAACTGAGGGAATTTTATGTCTTTATATATGAGAAATATGAAGGTTTATTAGCTAAAAGGCTGATCTGATTTTTTAAAAGTAGATGTTTTGTACTGAAATCATTGTTGAGATCATTATCAAATGAATAATATTTAAACTACTTAAATATCCTACATTTTTTAACCATGGACATGAACAACATTACCCTTCAGCAATGTTTTAAACAAAATAAAATGGTCAAGAATCTCAGAATAATCCCCCAATGTGAACTTCAGATTTAGTAAATAAAGAAATGTGCCCCGAAGCCCTGCATTCCACACGTCCTTTTAAATGTAAATGACATCAAGTGCATTTTGAGTTTATCCACTTCAAAATGAAAATTAAATTACCCAAATATTTTCAATAAATTAAATCTACATTGAGATTGCAAATAAGCCAAGACGGAACTTATGATATGTTGGAGTATTTCTTTACATTCGACTGACGGAAAGATGGCAGATTTTGTTATCAGCTCTAGGAAAGGGAAAACTAAAAGTGATGAATTCCCATTGCTTGAAGTATCTCCTTTTCACTTCCTCATGTAAGCATTGTAATAGTTAGAAAAAATTAATGCTAAATTTAACGTTTTAGATCTCTTTGAGACGGAAAAACACATTTTGGACATTATGTCTATCAGTGCAACTATCCATCCCTCACTACGAGGCAAAGATAAGCAAAGAACGCTTTGAGCCAGACATGAGAAATTTTGCACCGGATTTTTACGCTAAATTGATAGATTTCTGACAAATTTTGAACAAAATAGACACAGAGGAAGGCTGTTTGTCCGACTGTTTGAATACAAATTAACTCAATAACTGCAAAACGGAGAGATTCTAGACAGATTTGATCTGGAACTCATAAAACCCATAAAAGTTCCAGCCAAAGATAGCACGTCAGCACTGTTTACAGAAAAGTGTAAAAGCGATAACTTAAATACCAAATATATTAAATATGGTATGTCGTTTTTTTTACTTCATATGTGGGAAATTTTGATTTCAGTAGATTGGTAAAAAACGTCTGAAACATGAATTCGATTTTCACATTCTCTTGATAGCATGACAGAGATAAACCGCTTACAGCTTTGCCAAGTATCACACTATTAATTCAGGAAAATTTTCGAGTTTACGCTAAATATGAATGTTTAGAACCTATTGTGCTCTAATACAGCACCTTCATTAGAGATTGTGGGATAAAGTTTTTGAGAGACCACTCCCGCTGGTGATTTTAGGGGCCCTAAAATTTTGTCTACAGTCTCTCTAGGCTTCAGTGGTCCCTACTTCAAAATTTACATGAAGTGGCGCTTTCTATTTCATTCAATTGAAATAATTTACGCTTTTTATGAAATTGTTTTGTCCAGTTCTATGTCACATTGTCCAAGTACAGAATATTACTCAAACTAATTAATCTCCATAAAGATATTATTGTGATTTCAAAAAGGAATTTTGAGGAAGTTTCTTTAGAGAAACTATGTGATTCGATTTATTAAAGTGTAAAAACTGAAGGCATTACGAAAAATAAACAGTGTATACATGCCCAAATCTATTGCTTGGATTTCAGGAGTCGTTGAAAATTAAAGTTAATATCTCACAAATTTTGTTAAACTGAACTTGACTTCCAATGAAAACGAACATAATGTTTCCTTCCTTGAATAGAAATAGATTTTAAAAAATCTAAGCCATTATATCTAATAGTAGAAAAATGACCATTTACGAAATACAAATCATAATTCATAGCCCACTTTAGCAAGAGTTGTGGATTTGAGTATTCCATTTTATTCTACCTTTTGTATAATTACATATTAACTTTCAAAGCTAAATTTTGGAAACGAAGTATATACAATTTTAAAATTTATTTAACGCACAATTCAATATGGAAAACAAAAACCTATATGACAAGGTGAAAAGAATATTGAAATTTCTAGAAATAAGTGACAATAATATGGCAGGTGGATGATTTATTTGAAGGAAATATACATGGTGACTTTTACCTGACCAATAAGTACATCTCTATACCAAATATCGAGATAAATTTTAGACAAATGATTTCATTGCTTTATTTATTTGCAGTATTTAGTTTTCAACAAAAAAAACCTTTAAAAAAAGAAATTAGTCGATGGAACTTGAAAAAATACTGCAGTATTGAAATTATATTTTATGATGTTTCTATTTTATTCGCAGCTAAATAGTTTCGATTTAAATAATTCGTTAAATGACTTGAGAAATCGTATTGTCTTTGTTACACAGCATACGGCTGAAAAAAAATTTTAATGTACTTGTTAAAAATATATTTCAAACAAATAAGACACATTTTCCAGCAATCAAAGTTGATTGAAGTATATAACTTAGAATTTTAAAATTTAAGAGCCACTAGGTGGCCTTTTAAGGATATGATATCCATTAATTTATGAATATCCCTTGTGGTGGCTAAAGAAACGGTCAGTGATTATCTAAAATAGAAACATTCAATTTTCTGATCAAAATTATAAATTCAAATATATTTACAGAAAATTCAAAAAGATGTAAAAACCAATCTAAACTCAAATGTTATTTAATGACGCTAAACTATATATTTTGAAGCGTGATATAAGTCCTGCATTATTCCTCCTATTCAAATTGCCTTCTGAAATATTGTCAAAATTTTACTTCCAACTGTTCAGAAATTAATAATTAAATCACTGATATTTAACTATACTATTTCGTATTTAAATATGGAATAAAATGCATGATCTGATAACGTTTAATTTTCAATGAAAATAAAAGGGTCTTATAAAAATTGCACACTCCCCTTCGGACTTTCCGGATATTTCTTCTTCCACAATACTGGTAGAGCCATCCTCATAGAAACGTATTTTCTGATTTTCAAACAATAGAAAAACCTTCTAAAGAATTTTTTTTTCTAAATAAACTTCTTATTTGCATTATAGAAACATTATTTTTCAAATGGAGTTAGAAATAATAGAAATTATGAGCTTGGCATTTGAAAAAAAGATTCTTTTTTAAATTAAAAAATGTATTGATCTTCAAACGATTCAAGAATTTTATAAAATAATTACTGAAATAAACTTTTGATTTTCAGAACCATATTTATTTATATTTAATGATAAGCATAATTTTCAAAGAATCAGATTTCCATAGAACTCAAGTTTCTAGAAATTAGTCCTTGAGATAATTCTTTATATTTGTCTAAATTTTATTTAAAAACTAAGCAATTAAAGTAATATTTTACTTGTGTTTCTTGACGATCTGCAGCTTAGGATTAAGGCGCTACTTCAAAAGAAACAAGAGACGCTTATTTCGGCTTTAATCCACTGATACGTCAGCTGGCTTGTCCATGGGCAGGTCCCATTAGTAATAACAACAGTATTCGAGATTTTGACGAATCTCCACGCTTTAGACTTTCTGGAGCTCAAAAAACCAATTTTAGGCATCCTGTCTGTCAGTGACAAAGATAAATCAAAAAAATTGTCCCCTAGATGGTTGAAACTTTGTGTACAATCTTTACACCAAAATTGTAATTTTCTATCAAATTTTGAGCACAATTTGTTCAAAGGAGGTTCGTCTATCCAGCTTTTCGAATACATGTTAGGACGATAGTTTCAATACTAAGAGAGCTAAATGTATAAAACTCGAATTTAACGCTTACAGTGCCAACAACTAATGAATATTTCTGCCAAAAATTATGAATAAAAGGCTGTATCCATTTCGGTCTGCACTTTGAGAGCAATGCATGAGCGATGATTCAAAATAGCAATTACATAAATACATCAAATTTGATATGCAATTCTGAGATTACACAGTTGGATAAAATGTGTCTAAAACATAAATTCCATTTTTGTGCTTTCATTAGATGTGGTCAGGCATGAATCGCTAAAGCATTCGCAAAGGATCACGGGAAAGATTAAAAAAAATGCTAAATTCCAGTTAAATGTTTATAATCCGTATATATTGTATTCTAATACCATGCAAAGCTCCTTTCAGTTACATTTTTATTAAATATTATGAGAGATAGTATGGGGAGACAAGTCACTTAATTCTACATCAGAAAGAGGAAATTTTAATGCCTCCAGGATTAGAGATAATCGTCGTATCTAAAAAAGGGAACAGAAAATTGATTAAAGGAAACATGCCCATACCAAACACAAGTATGCTTCGGAGTTAATAACACGCTGGACAGCTCAAGAGAAATTTTATTTTAGTTTCGATATAAAGTCTAAATTTGCATAATATTTTTTCCGAAACGGATTAGCGCACAGACGAATTTTCATGGAGGTAGTAAAAAATAAAAACTCTTCGTAATCTGTTATCTTTCATGTAACTTTGAATATAGAGATAATTTCATGTCAAATAGAAATATTACTATGCCACAAATCTAAAATAAATCACTATATTAGTTTTAAGAGTTTTTCAGGGCATTCTTATATGTAGTATTGGTGCAGTTGAGGTTTTTTCGGGGTATTTTCAGTTTTCAATTTTGCTATATATATATATATATATATATATATATATATATATATAAAGCAAACAGATTACTAAACTCATACAGCTCTTATAATCTGTTTAATATTTAATTGTTTTTATATGATTTACAGAAAGTATATACATTCAATTACAAAAAAAATCCACGCAGAAAGAAGCAATCATTCGATTGCTTTGAAATTTCGTATTTATGAGTGTATTGATCAGATATGCAAATGATTAAATTTTTGATATCCAATGAATGAATAGTTTAATCTCTAGCTCATCAGAACTACGCATCCAGCAGATGTATATAAGGAGCAGTTCTTCATCAGTTGTTAAAACTTTCGGTTTGATTGCGATTCAGATTACCTTTCAACAACTTATAAAATGCCTCGTCGCATGACTCGTGCTCATTATGAACAACTGTCAGAGTCCAACAGATGACGCACCATTGGATTGAAAGAGGCCTATTGGACAAATCGGAGAATCGCTCATCATTTGAGTTGAAGTGATGCGGCGATTCGAAGATGTTGGCAAGGAAAGGTGGAAAATGCATCAGGAGGGCAGCGGTCGACCTAGGACCACAACAGATCGTGAGAACAGAGCGATTGTCCTATCAGCTGTCACAGCGCTTTCTTCATCTCTATCAACCCATCTCTATCAGCCCAATCCCCAGTGTCCACCCTGACCATTCACAGACGGTTGAGACAGCGAAATCTACGCTCGCGCTGACCGTTATGCCACTTGCCACTCACGCCTGTACACTGCCGAGCCAGATTACAGTGATGCATGGCTCTATCAGATTGGAATGATGCCGAAGGGGAGCGTATAGTCTTTAGTAACGAATCCCGCTTCCAACTGTGTCCTCACGATCATCGAAGACGTGTTGGGAGACATCCAGGGCGGGATCCTGCTTTCACTATTGCACACCACACCGGCCCTCAACGAAGCATTATGGTCTGGGGGTGCCATTTCCTTTGATAGACGGACCCCTTTGGTTGTCAATAGAGGTGCAGGTACTGCGCAGAGGTACGTCGAAAACATCCTAAGGCCTGTTTTGCAACCGTTTCTTTTGCAGTACCCTCGGCTGGGTTTTCAGCAGAACAACGCCCCACTACATATGAAGCGTGTTGCTATGACCTGTTTATAAGCCTGTCAAACACTTCCTTGGCCTGACAGATCGCTATCCCAGCGAGAATGTCTGGAATATGATGGGAAGGCGATGCATCTGCCACCGAATATTCATTACACAACATTACAATCAGGTCAACACCTTATTGAACTTGCTACTGCAACTCTGAAATAAATTATTCAATTATTCAGAGATTTTAATCCTTTATGGCTCTGTACATTGTCTTCCTATCCACCAATTTTTGTTACAATCGGACAACTCCTTTTCGGTGCATAGATTTTTTTTTATTGTAGAGTGTATTATTCAATCACAATATATCAAATTATTAATTGGAATAAATTCTTATTATTAAAATGTATTAAACATAACAAATAAGTCTGCATTTGATGACATATAAATATACAGAGTTCATCAAATTAAGGTATCTTTGTTTGGCCCGTCTGGGCGAGAGATCCAGTCGACGTAGCGTCTTCATATTTGAAGGTTATAAATTTTAGGCCAGAGAAATTGATTGGTGCAATAAAAAAATGAGTTAAAAATGCAGTAGGGGAAATATGGCACTCCGATTGGTTGAAGTAATGAATATGAAACATGACACCAATAATAAAAGTTAGAGTACGAGATAAAAAATGTAATAAACTTTACTACACCACACAAACTTTGGTTACTACAGAAATTTCAGTGATAGTAACAAAGAAAAGATGGCAAAAACAGGAAAAAAAAGTTTCGTCGATGGGGGCCACTAGGCTCCACTTCTAAGATGTTACACCGTGTTATAAGGAAACAGTGCCATAAGTGAGGCATAGTGCGGACATATCGGATTCGATTTTTCATGCATGTATGACGATATGGCTCTTCAAATCCACCAAATTTCCTATTTTGTTTTCGAAAAGCTTTATCTTTGTGATAATTCGAAGGCTAAAAATCATTAGAGGTTAGGTCAGGAGAACGTGGAGGCAGAATACTTGGACAATGCGATCTTCAGAAAAATGACTTCACAACAATTGTTGAACAACACGTGCTATGCAGGAGGAGCACCATCTTAACGGAATATTGTTGTAGAGAGACTTTCATGCTACTGGAGTTCTGGAATTTTAAATGTTTGCAATATATCCCAATACCGTGATGCGGCCACGTAACAGTATGCTAGTTCCTGTGTAGTAATTTATTCGTAGAAAAATCAAAATGGTCACAGTGAAGCCGTTCCAAACTGTAACATGTAGTGAATGTTAGATCTTTTGTTGAATCTGATGAAGATTCGCCGTGAACCAGTTACGGCATGTGGATGTTCTCTGTTCCGAACATAAGATAGTGAGCTTCATCGGTCCATAGAAATTCGATGGGCAATTCTGTTCCACTTTCATCCGTGAAAGGAAACGCTTCTCAAATTTTGTTACTGGCAGGATTTAACTGTTGCAAGTGATGAACTTTGTGTGGACAAGCTTCGAGTTCTAATTGCACGCACTCCAAACTGTAGAATTTGGCAACTCTAGATGTTCTGAAACGGCTAGATCATTAGATGTTCCTACTGTGTTCGAATTGGCTTGCTCAACGACAGAGTTAGCAACATCATCACACACTTTCGGTATCACTGTTTTAAGTCCACGGCCTGCTTTAACAACAAAGCTGCCTCGTAAGCTGTTTCCTCGAAAAGTTTGCCCACATACCACAGAGGGAAAAGTCTTATTCTACCCGTACTCAAATACTTCTGTCCACACTTTTAGTGAAGTGCTCTAGCAGCGTTATTGCAGTTTCAGTAAAATAACTTTACTGGCAGCACCCGCTCCAGCAAAGACAGACCCATCGTCGTGACGCAATAATGTTCGGAACCAGCTTCGAACGAGCCTTTTGTTCACCTACTATGCAAATTTTGTTCTCCAGTGCATCTCTCAACGCCAGACATTCATTTAGTAGCGACATTTGTGCGATTATAATGCAATAATGCAGTTTATTACAAACATTTCGTATTCTGTCTTTTCTTGTTGGTGTCATGTTTCATATCCATTACATTAAGCCAATGGGATTGGCATATTGTACCTAAAACTTTCATTACATATGGTACTTCCTTTATTTTATTTATTTATTTTTGCACCAATCCCTTTCCCGTGGCCGTAAAAACATAATCTACAAATATGAAGACGTAATTTTGACGGATTATCTCAGCATTCCGTCGTAAGCAGGAATACTTTCCTTTGAATCAATCTGTATATAGTGTTTTGGAGGGGCAAGCAGTAATGTTTTTATGATTTAACGAGAAATTTATATTTATGAAGAGATATGTATGGTTTTTTAAGGATGCTAGACATTGCAGTTGTTGATTTCTTGAATTGAATCAATTTATGCAAAACGCGATACTATCGTTTGGGGGATTCTGAATTCGGAAACACCCTTATAGTCTATTTTCCATGTTCACTAAGCCTTTAAAGAGTGCGAACCTCAGAGATCGTTCTTTTAAAAACGTACAGAAACTTTTCATTTTCCATTTTGATGGTCAAAAGTCGATTTCGAAGAGAAGTTTGTGGTTTCTCTTACTTTCTCGAGATATACTCTTCAGTAAGTTAAATGCGAGAATTTTGAAAAATCAGCAAAAGAGCATTGTTTCTTCATTTTCAAGCAGTTTGACTATCTCCTTAGGGGCATCTTATCTTTTGGCGTTATCTTATTGCTTTCTGTTTTCTTGGCAATATATCTATCAAAATTATAAATTAGGCGAGAGTTGTTTTCTTGTAAGTAAATGAGTGGTTCCACGAATGCCAAACTGTAATGACTTAGTTGTACAACTGTTGCACACGATGAGTGTACGTAGAAAACATGTATTGTTGTAGAGTGTCTTGAGCACCCTAAGAAACACTAAAACTATTTTAACAGAAAAGGAAAAGTTAAAAAATTATGTCGAAAGTTAAGGTTTGTCCTCATTTCACAATTAATTCATAAATCGTTTCACCCCCGAATTGTCTCGCCAAGATCATTAGAATATAATACGAAAGGGCCATTGGCAAAGAGGGAGCATTACATTATAAAATTATAAATATCCAATGAGTCTACATTTTCGGATGTAATTGTAACTGATAGCCACAATCAGCTGAAATAATCTTTCTGAACTAATTGTTTTCTAAACTGTTAATTAAAGCATTTTCTTCTTCAATCATTGTCTTCACCGCTTTTAATCGGGCAGAAGTGGCGGCTTTACCGAAGGCACTTCATTGAGCTTTAAAAGATAACTCTCCTCACACGATTCGTGTACTTTTCGAACATTATGACACGGCTAATAAATCCAAACTAGAAATTCCCCGAAGAAAGTGCAAAGACCCAATTAAAAGTATCCGATGGATATCGCTGTTGCGGCTCATTACGGAACTCCCGAAGACAATGGACGCGGAAACCGTGAACGCGATCTTTTTTCTTTAAAATTCCTTTTATTCTAAGGGGCTTTCATTTTATTCTAAATAAGTAACTGGTGATTTCAGGCATTTAAAATGCGATGCAGCAGTTTTATTTCGGCTTCGCACTTTTCGTAAAGTAAACTTCTACATTGTAACATAATAATGGATTATTTAATGAACAGAAAATAAAATTGTAAATTAAATTTTAGTTGGTGTTTACTTTCTCAACTTTTGAGGTGAGGGAATTCCCCATTCTGGAAAGCAGAATTTTTGTTAAAGTGCTCATGAGAAATGATTTGTAAATGATGATTGACAAAATACATCCTTTTATACTAGCTTTTACCCGTGACTACGTATGCGTGGAAATTTTGATGTGTATATGTGAGAACTGACAAATCATATGCAAGCGTTAATTTTCAACGTCAACTAGAGCAACGCAAAGACGTGAATTTTAAATGCCGGTCGGGGTAACGAATGCAGGTAGAATTTCTTAATTTCAATTAATCTGTTTTATTTTATTTGAAAGTACTTCTGAAGGAATCGAAAGATCTATTAACAATGTTTAATTCTAAATTTATCAAACACTACGAAAAAAACAGAATCGTTTGAAATAATCGATTGAAAACATGTTACCTCTAATATCATTAGCGTGTGGGAAAAACTACTTAAGAACTATGTGCTTCAAACTTTAAGGGTACTTTTCTGTTTTCCGGGGGCAAACGAACAATCGCCAAAGAAATTTGAAAAAATTTGGCACAATTCTACATTAATTGCGGAAGGAAATATAACACGACAAGCATTTATGAAAAATATATAGCTAAAACAAATACAATTTTATTACAAAAACGCACAACAGAACAGCTTTGATATACAATCATTTTCGCCAAAAAAGTAGATTGACAACAAATTTTAGAGAAATGGCCGAATGTGGCGCCAACGGCAGGAATAACATTTCCAATCATAAGGTTTTGATGAACGTTGCTGCAAATTAACGGAAATTCAGGAAATAAAATCAATAAATGCAGTAATATGTAATGCAAAGGAAAGCAATCAAAAAGAAAACATACAGCAGGAAAAAAATCAAAAGAAATGAACAGGAAAGATGGAACTATTTAACACGAGAACAGCGTAAGAAAAAAAATGAACACATCTGTTTTTATTAGCTTCACAGCGACAGAATGATGCTTTTCTTAAGAAGAAAGTGGAAAGAATAAATACACTTACTCGGTTCAACTAATTTTTCTATAAGAACGGAATAATTCTATAAAGAACGGCTGAACTTTTCAGTGATGAAAACTTCTTTCTGCTCGGAAATCCACGAAAAAGAACATAGATCACAAAGCATTCCATTAGAATGGTAAGATTAAAGAAAAGGATGTGATATTTTTCTCTGTAGGTAAGATAATATTAAAATTAAAAACTGTGAAAGGAAGACAAACTATTCAAAAAGCTAGAGCAGAAGTTTTCAGATTTTTTTTTTCCGTTCTGATGAAATTCGTAAGCAGACAATTTTAATCAAAAGAAAATAATTGCTCTGAAATAAAACAAAACAGCAATGCGCATGCGTAAATTTCAGTGCCAATTGAGAGAACGCAATGTGGGATTTTTTTTACATGAGTTGGGATAAGCAATGCAGAATAGAAATTTTTAATTTCCTTTATTGTATTTTATTTTAATTCAAAAGGGCTTCATAATGAATCCGAAAGATCGATAAATTAACAATGTTTGGTTTTAAATACATCAAACACTAAGAAAATAAACAGAATCGTTTCAAAAAAGGGTCGAAAATATGTTAAGCTTTACCTCATTCGAGTGTTTAAAAAAATCGAAGTCCCTCTCATTTAGCGGTGAAGAATATTTTTGGCGGGAAAGTTAGTTTTTAATTAATGAAAAACTAACCACTCAGTTAACCGTAATAAATACTAGTCCATGTTCTTTTATGGACTATAATTTATATGTGTGCTAAATTTCATCCAATTTTGTTCAGCTGTTCTGGAGTGATTGACTAACATCATCCATCCATCCAAACTTTAATATTTATAATAGTAGTATAGATTAACAAATAACAAAAAGGGAATAAAATAAAATTGAATGATAATTAAAATATCGAAGCTTTTAAAATGTTTAAATAATACTATTAATTAATTACCTTTAATATAGTTAATGATTCTTTAACAATATATCGTATAATATAGTATAACAAGATATCGTATAATATACACAAGTTGTCGTTTCACTAGCTTTTAAAAGTGCCGGAAAGTTATTTCAAACTGTTATGCAGCTATCATAAAAAATATCCCATTATATTTTTATTTATATAAATCAATCAATTATTAATTTACAGATATTTTATAAACTTTTATATCCATGTAATTAAAAAAAATAAAGACTGAACTTTTTTTCTATCAGAATTTGGAATAATGAATTTTATTAAATATTCGAATTTAATATCTGAACGAAAGTGCATTAGCTCTCTGAAAACAGATGTGCCTTTTCTTCAAGTTAATAATTCTTTAAATATAAATTTAAATTAATTCTTACTTATCTTGTTTAGTTGTTTACTAGATTAACAAACCAGAATTAAATGAACATATCGCTACCTTCCTTAAAATTTGAGCAGCCAATAATGATTTGTGGAAAGAGCAGGATAGTAATTCTATTGTAATACAAAACCGAAATAATAACTTTAAAATACTTTTGGTGTATTTCCAGAATTCTTATAATTTTTTAAATTATTTTTCATGATAATTTTTTAAAATAGTGTAGGACTCTTACGACTCTTGTTGAAAAATATTCTTAATACATTCTTAATTGATTAAATATAGAAAAAAAATACATTTATTAGGCAACATTGCAAAGATAATTGTTTGAATCTTAAGGTGAATGCTAAATCCATTTTTGTTTAGTAATATTTTTGGAAGTTATCACAGAAAAACTCTAAAATTTACTTTATTCTTAATTTTAATGAATTAAATTACAAAAATCGCTCTAAGATGCACATTCCCAACATTATGAGTATCCATTTAGCAAGTTTGTTAGCCCTAGATCCAACAGTCCAGCCTGCGGACATTCAAATCTTCATTATAATTGAAGACATTAACCTTTAAAGGACTAAATATTTAATTTCACTTTTCGATCTAATGTGCTCGCCTTTATTTTCGAAAAATGTCTGTAAAGCGCTGTCTACGGGAAAAAATTGAATTGAAAAAATCACATTAGAATTGAAAAAAAGTAAAACTTGATATCAAAGCATGAAATAAATAAAATTTATTTAATGTTTTTTTCTTAGATAATTTAATTTACCAATACAAAAATTATGTATCAGGTTGAAGAATTTTTAAACTTAAAAAAATATACGAAGTTGAGTAGAATCGATTCATTCAGGAGTTCATTCAAAGCATTGTCTTTATTTTTTAGAATTTTTCTCTTTTTATCTTTAGAACTTTTTCGAAGGAATAATTTAAATTAATTTCTCGATGGTGGATCAGGATTTTTAAAATGCATTATTAAAGGTAAAATGTATGCGAAATCGTCGTATGTAATATTTTACAGAGTAAAATAGCAGAGAGTGCCGACAACAGCAGGAAAAAGAAATGGGAAATGTCAAAAGCAACATCGAGCCTGGTGATAACTGGAAATAGAATGTATTTCTTTTTCAGCAGCATTTAAAATTTTACTTAAAAACTAGCTCATTATTAAAGAGAACCCCGAGTGAGCACAAACATGCCTCCATTTTCCCAAGATCGTCGAGAGAAATCTCAGCAAAAGGGCAATGGAACACATATTATTTCGGCATGTTAGGACTCTCCTCAAAACTTGATTAGAGCCTTTTTAATTCAGTGCACTAAAAATTGGGTATCGAAAATCATTATATTCTATTGAGATTATTTTTCTGCTTTATTTAAATCGCTCATTTTGTTTGGTTACAGGGAATTTTGTTGATAAATGCACTTTATTTCGGAATATTTAATAGAGACACATTAGTTTTATTATTGGGAAGTTCTTGAGTACCATGAATCTAATTTGTACATTCCACTGCATAAAATGTATTTATGTATCGAGGATATCGATGATTTTAACGATAAAGAAAAGAATCATTTCCTTCTCAATTCTACTTCTCAGACTCCTTATAAATATTGGGCCATCGCGACCTATAATCGATAACGTCCTCATATTCAAATTTTTTGTTATTGAGTTATAAGAGTAAATTTTATTCATTCTGCTTGATCCACGGATACTATCTCCATTCTTCTTTGAATGGGCCAAAATGTTCTATACAATGTAAGAAAGAATGTGCATTTAGAACAGTTAGAGATAAGGATTAACATTTTTATCTTAAAACTAAGCGTCCCTTTTAAAAGAATATATCCATATATAAGAATACAAAGAAGCAAACACAAACTAAGCATATTATTTTTAACAGTTCATGTATAATCACTAGCAATATTTGATGACATGTCGATATGTCGAATTGTATGCAAAAAAATTTCTGCTAGAAAATACTTGGTTTTTAGCTAACGAATTTTAAACTTCAACTGTTCATAGATTTGATGACATGTCGATATAACCCACAGTATTTTAGAAACTTCCCAGCGTTTTATTCCAAGTAATTTACATTTCCCTTATTAAGCGATTTCTGCAACACTTCGACAATGAAATATCTATATGAGTGCTTAAAACATTTCTCTTCAATAACTAAATATAGCACTATAAAGATTTGTTTACAATATTCTTAGAGGGGAATTAAAAATTAAAAATATTACACAGCAAAAAGTTGCCGTCATTAACATGACACATATTTAATTTTAAGACGATACAAAATTTCAATTTGTGCTGTTACATTTTCGAAAATTTCAATCAATTTTTATTATTAACTAACACATTTCAATTTAAACTTTTTAATTAAATGAAATTTCAAAAAAAAATTTATCCCGAAATGTGCATTTTTACATTTCGGGATAAATTCAGAAAATATGGTGGATATTTCTAGACCCAATGGAACGTCCCCAAAACACACAGAAAGAGACGCACATTCATCTCTATGGCAAGATCATCATCAGATAAGATGAAACCGATTATTCAAAGGCTGCCATGTTTTTATAAAAGTATATTAATTAATTTTATTTACAATGCAAGGAAAAGTTCCATTTCAATTGCATATTAAAGTTATAAAATGGGTTTTAAACAAAAATGATCAGTAATATTTGTTCAGTTTATATTCCCCAAATACAAATTTCTAATTTATTTTTCTAAATATCAAAAGCACATGTTATTTGTAGTATTCTACTTATTGTTAATTTATCGCTATTATTATATTAGCTGATGAAATTTGAATTCGTTTGCTTATGATGTTCAATTTATAAGTAGTGCACATGATATTCTAATCGCTTTCATCTTCACATATCTAAAGCTCAAAGGATTGAGAAACTGAGCTACTAATGAGTTTGGATATATAGATAGGCTTAATTGGTCATTTGAACGTGTTCCAACGTAAATGTATGAAATTACTAAAAATGCCCAATTAAGCCTCTCGACGTATGCATCCTAGAATGGCTGACAGAACACGTGATAGCAGCACGAAGAGGAACAATTAAGCCCTTTTATGTAGTAACTAGGTCTAGATAGACCAACTTTTTCAGATGACTCCTTAGAAGGAAATCCGAAGGTGTCAGACCTGGCTATCATGAAAGCCATAACAACGGAATCTCATGTTCCTTCTTGTGACCCGGATATTTCTTGTTCTAGCATTCAAGTACAAGAAAACCAAAATGTGTCGAAGCATAATTGGGCATGCGGCATCCATAGGTTGTATAATTCCACCAAGGATATACAATTCAGAAAATCGGTGAAAATGTCGTAGATGCATTATGTCCAACGCCCCATGAGTTGTTCAGGCTACATATTCGTTTCATTTGGGTAATTATCTGGTACAATGATCGTTAAAATTATTCAGCTATAGAACCAACTATCAACATTTTAAAAAGATCGAAATTTAAAAGTTTTAAAGACGTTTTTCAGAGACAATTTCAAACTTCAATTTTGTTAGTAAACATATCCTTATTCAATGAATTAGGGCACTCTTAAAGAATATAAGGCTTACCTCTCTCTCGATTTTACTGAACTCAATAGTGGTGTCCCAACAGCTAGCTAACCATTGTCATAGTAACAGTGATTTGATAAAGTCGATGTAATTTCTCAGATTTGCGTCCATCATAAAATCAACAAAACAGTGAATCCGTATACAGGGATAAGAAGTCGAGATTTAAACTCTATCCGTTCAATCTTTCATTTCTGATTATATTTTAATAACTTTAAGTTTAGATTATATATTAAAAAAAGCGATTATATGATCTACAAACCACTTTCGGTTACCTCAGTTTTACCAAATTTAATTTTGTAATTAAATTTAACATTTAACAATATAAATTCCTCCTTTTTTGAAAGAAATTCTTAATTGTAGCAGAGAAGAACATGATAACCCGAAAAACGTTTAACTTCCAGATTATGGTACATGGTTTATAAAACCATTTTTAAATATAAATCCTTTAAAATTTAATACAATCACAACTATGAAAAGTAGCTCCCTCCCTCCTCATATTAATTTTAAAATAGTTTTTCTTTCATTTGTAAATACCGATATAAAAACGAATTTGTAACTGCAAGGATAGATGATAATATTCTTAATTAGTGAAATTTATTCAAGCTCAATTAATATTTAACAAATGTGCCCCGCCAGATTTTTCAGTCGCTTGATGTCACAACGCGGCGTTAGATTGTAATGGTATCGCGCCATTTGAACTCCGTTAGAGAAGCAATGAATAGTGGAAATGAGAAATGGCCATTGGAAGTAAAAGCAGAAGTTTGTAACAATGGCCATTTTAACAGTGAATTATGAGAGATTGCTTACCAATTTTGAAATATTTCTATAGTAATAAATATTCTCATAATCAGTACATGTTAAGCATCTTTCTTTGCATTTTTCTTTCCAGATCTGCCTATGCCACTTTTATTTCCTATTCCAATTATCACTTATGGAATAAATTAAGGTTCATAAAAAGAGGGGGGTTGGGGAGAGTAAAATGTCGTTCATTCAGAAAAAAAACCGTTTCATTCCTACGGATAAAAAAAGGATTTAATGTTTCGTGTTCTTGGTTCCAACTGCATTAAATACAAATCAAATATCCGAAATAGTGTACAGACAACTATTTCTTTATTGATTATGTAGTCGTACGAAAGGAAACAGGCGCATTTTTCTCTAGAATTTATTCAAACACTCACAACTTTTGTAATTGCAAACATTGTTAATTTTCCCCGGAACCTCGTTTTGCATTTTGTTAGAAACAGATAATTTGGCAAAATGCGCTCTATGTTCAGTTGCTTAATTTATTTTGTAAATGAAGTAATTATTTTAAGCGAGGGAAAATTTTAATTTAATAAATGTAATCAACAATAACAGTATACTTCTACAATATCTAAGTAATTTGTAGCTATAGCAAATGCATGGATATTATTCGTGCTTATATGTTGAATTCCTCAGATTTATTCGTATAGTATACCTTTATATATGCTATGTATAAAGGAATTTTAACTTCCGAGACTCTTCATTGATGAGCTTTTCGTTTTGATAACATTATCTCATGTATTAATATATAAATTATTTACATCCATAACATATAAATTGTTTAAATTTAAAAATGCAACATACAAGTGGGGGTGGTCCCCAACAAACTTTCTCGCCTGCTCCCAAATAAAGATGACAGTGTTTTAGTCGGTCTTTTTTCCGAAGCGATTGAAACCAAAATTTGGAAAAGAACTACAATGGCAGTCATACAATTACATACCAAATAGTATATACTTAAGTAATTCTGTGTTTTACTTATTGAGTTTGCATGCTCCAGAAAATACAGGGCAACGAACCGCTTGTCCGATTCACCTCAAAATTTGACGGGCGTCTATGCTGAAGAGGCTTTTACAATGTTAACATACACTCGAACAGGCAGACTCCTTTTGAATGGATTAGATCAAAATTTGACAGAAATCTACAAATTTTCCATTAAAACCGTATATTAAATTCCATACGTTCAAATCGAAGCGTTTTTCAATCGTATTGCCACAGACATAATGCCAAAAACTGTTTTGAGGAGCTCATGTAGGTCTAAATTGGGTTCTTCAGTTGGAATTTCTTACCGATTACAGCAATTTCGCTATACTTCATTTACAAGAAAATAAAAATGGCAGATTTTTCTACGTAATACTTTCTACATATATAACCTTATACCTAGCATACAAAACGCATTGTTGTGCTAAATCTAAATGTTAGCGTGGGACTGTAAATGACATTAGACGATTGTAAGTTACCAACCTGTTTGTTGGGAAAGAGTCCTTTGATGCTCCACGATATTATGCAACACACTTCGGTTCGTGTTCGGGAGAGCTTTAAAGGCTCAGAGATAAAGTTCGTCTGACGGGCTGAAATTGCCTTAACTTTCTGCCACAAATTTTAGGTGACGAACAGCCTTTTTCGCTGCCGCGTGTTTCTTTCAAGTTCCTACAGCACGATGCCAGAGCTTCTCGTTTCTGAACGGCAGATGCCCTGAAAGTGGAGACTTGGTGCCTTGGTTTCGCTTGATCGCCGAATTCATACATTAGTTATTTTTGTGCAGGCATATTAAATCACCGTTGAATGATTCCTCATCTTCATAACTGAGCAAAAAGGGATTATTTTCATAGTAGCTGCCGTGAGGATAATTTGGAGTTAGGAATATATATATATATATATATATATATATATATATATATATATATATATATAAAATTCTTCTGTGCGTGTGTATGTGACTGAACTCCTCCTAAACGAATGGTCCGATTTTGATGAAATTTTTTGTGTGTGTTCAAGTGGAATCGAGAATGGTTTAGATTCACAATTCAGTCCACTACAAATTGTAAAATTTTAATTATTAATTAATTTTAATTATTAACTAACTTTCCCGCCAAAATAACTTCCTTCCCCCATCACGAAATCAGTCAGGTTTTAGGTTTTTTTTTCTAACAGCGATGAGGTTAGGCTTAACATGTATCCGATCGATTATTTCAAACGATTTTTTTTATTTGCATCGCATTTATTGCATTTAAAATTAAACATCGTTAATTAATCGGTTTTTCAGGTTCATTCTGATGTACTTTTAAATTAAAATAAAACAGAATAAAGGAAATTAGAAATTTCTAACCTGCCCAACTCATGTAGGAAAAAAAATGCATTTTCTGTTGAGGAAATTTAACGCATGCGCATTTCGTTGAGCACTTTATTTAAACGGAGACAAAACTATTGGTTTGCTGTTTTGTTTTACTTCGGATACACGCTGTTAAAAGGTTAGTTATGTTGCTTTTGTAATTAAACTGTATTTCCGTTAGTTATAAATTTTTAAGTACATCTTTTTTTTAAAGTTACATATTTTAAGTCGTAGTAATAAGTAATTGCCAAATGAATACGGCTTCGGGTTTTTTCCCCATGCTAACAATGTTCTGCTTAACATGTTTTCAAGATTCTGTTTATATTCTTTTAAAATTTTTGCTGCAAATTAAATTTAGAAAAATGTAATTTTCAGCAAAAGATTCTTTGAAATGAAATAAATATATATACTTTCTAAAAAAGTAAACGCAAGTGCGATCGTTGTTTAAGAGGAAAACCATAAAGTTGCCATCGTTGGCGAATTATCGCCAACTTGGCGAAGAAGGGGGTTAAACTACTAATCACCCTAAACGCAAAATATAGTTTTCTATTACACAGTATGTATATTATTAATTTTACAAATCAACTTCATGAAAGCAAAATTGTTTAATTCATGCAAAGTATTCATTCAAATCCGAACCAAACGACCAATTTGTAAATCTTTATTAATAGGCACAAATATTGCTTTGAAATTTTCATAATATTTTGCATGCTTGAATTAATTCCAAAAAGTGATTTTCCCTTTATCGCCAATTTGGCGGAGGCCGTATACGGGAGCTGACCCTTGAGGGGAGCGGTCTTCCGTAAAAAAAAATATAAATACATAAAGTTTCAGAGTTGTAACTAAAAGTAGAATGCACAGAGTATTTGAAATTTTGAAGAGCATCACAAAATTTCATTTTGAGGAAAAGCTAAAAATACATTTAAATGTACATTTACAGACCAGAAACATAATTGAAATAAATTAAATTTGTTAAATATTCATATTTATTAAAATAACTGTTTATTTTATGAAATCTATACATCTATAAATTTAAAATATTTTTGTCTCAAAGAATATAAAGGAAATACTATTGTTGAAACCAAACCAACTCCTTTTTTTCACCATCATCATCATCAAAAAAAAATTAGACTTGCTTAATAACATTTTATTAGCCACAAAGATTAATTTATATTCATATAACATTTTTAAACTATATGTGCAGCCATAAACAAAAATAATAAAAAATTTGAAGCAAATCAAAATACACCTGTTTCATAAATTATGAGCTCATGTTTTTCTTCTAAGTTGATATGTGCTGATTTTTTGAATTTTTTTTCATATCATTGTTATTATATGATGCCAATATGATAAATGCATATAAATTTAAATTTATTTTATATTTTTTAAGTACATCTTAAAAAAAAGATGTTTTAAATTGTCATAAGTAATCGCCAAATGAATAAGGCTTCCGTTTCCCCCCCCCCATGCTAACAATGTTCGGCTTAACAAGCTTTCGAGATTCTGTTTATATTCTTTTAAAATTTTTGCTGCAAATTAAATCCAGAAAAATGTAATTTTCAGCACATGATTCTTTGAAATGAAATAAAAAAAAAATATATTTTCTAAAAAAGTAAATGCAAAATAATGTTTTCTATTTCATAGTATCTATATTATTAATTCTATAAATCAACTTTATGAAAGCAAAATTGTTTAATTCACGTAGAGTATTCATTCAAACCCAGACCCAATGGTCAATTTATAAATCTTAATTAATAGACACAAATATTGTATTGTTTTGAAATTTTCATGATATTTTGCATGCTTGAATTTATTCAAAATATGTTTTTCCCTTTAAAACTTGATATTATTGACTTTTTTTTGAAAATTTTTAAAAAAATCAATGCAATATTACTTGAGGTTTGCAATAAAAAAATATAGGTTACATAATTCATCTATAAATGCAAATTATATTATTGTATGTTCATAGAGTATAAGATAAAAGTTTCAGAGTTATAACTAAAAGTAGAATGCATAGAGTATGTGAAATTTTGAAAAGCATCACAAAATTTCATTTTGAGGAAAAGCTAAAAATACATTTAAATATACATTTAAAGACCAGAAACATAATTGAAATAAATTAAATTTGTTAAATATTCATATTTATTAAAATAACTGTTTATTTTATGAAATCTATACATCTATAAATTTAAAATATTTTTGTCTCAAAGAATATAAAGGAAATACTGTTGTTGAAACCAAACCAACTCCTTTTTTTCACCATCATCATCATCAAAAAAAAATTAGACTTGCTTAATAACATTTTATTAGCCACAAAGATTAATTTATATTCATATAACATTTTTAAACTATATGTGCAGCCATAAACAAATATAATAAAAAATTTGAAGCAAATCAAAATACACCTGTTTCATAAATTATGAGCTCATGTTTTTCTTCTAATTTGACATGTGCTGATTTTTTTGAATTTTTTTTCTTTTCATTGTTATTATATGAAAATAATATGATACGTGCTTATAAGATACAATTTATTTTATATAACGAACAATATTTTGCTGAATTGTAATAAAGCAGCAATCAAATTTTGATATATTTTCTTCGTGGAAACAAGAAGGCTGCCACAACTTTGTTGTTCACTTCAAAGGTTTTTTTTAAATGTAAGTTCCCTTTCACCAGTAAATACAGAACAAAATTCTTTACCATATTTAGCACATAATAGACACATTTTTGATGAAAAACAACAATAACAACAGCAAAAAAAAAACTTGCTTGAAGGATTCAAGAAATTTTTTAAGATGATGAATTCACTATTTCAGGTTTATTGCAGTTGGTAGAAGCTTCCAAAATGTCATTAGAATTGCTTAGTTATCAATCAAAGGATTTCTTTGTCCATCATATCTGTTAAATCATAACCAGAATAAATTCATTCGTGATATGCAGGGTGCATCTACCCGATGCTGGGTGTATTGGGTTCGAAAAAAATAAGTCCAATTTGTTTCATAACACACACTTTTAATCAACTTCAGAAACCGTGATTTATTCAACTACATGTTACACTGACTAAAGACAGAATCTAACTGATTGAAACAAGAACAGAAACTTTACACATACATAGTTACGTCATTTCAAAACAGCGCCGCCTCTCGGACGATTTTTCCTCTCTCCGTTCGCAACATCCTCCCCCCCTTTGAGACTTGATAAGGTCTCAAAACAGTAACAGTTCACATTAAATAAATCCAATAGTTTTGGTGCTTTCACGCACCTACCAAAAGAAGTAAATCTTTTTAATATAACATCATCTGAAATCTGAACAACAGGGACTCCCTCAGAACCAGATACCTCCTCACCCGCACTGCTCTCAATGACGCAAGTTTCACTTGATTGAATTTCTAAGGGATAAATCCGTTGTACTGGACGCATCACTGTTCCATTCTGAGTTTTGAGTTTTACAGTCCGAATTTTCCCATCCCGTCCCGGGATCAGCTCAATTATTCTTGCTATCGGCCAAAACAAGCGCTTTTTATTATCTCCAATTAACACTATTTCACCAATTCTAGGCTCACGCGAAGATCTTTCATTAGACCTCTGAACTAGTTCACCTAGGTATTCCTTCCTGAACCGTTTTCTTAACTCATTGAAAAGTTTGCTTCGATACCTTATTCTTTTTGATAACTTTTGGGAATCTATTTCGTCAATATCTATTACTCCGGAATAGTGATTTTCTCTTAGGAACATAGCGGGTGTAAGAGGAACTAATTCTTCGGGGTTCTCAAAAACATAGGTTAGAGGTCTGCTATTAATAACACTTTCACAATCACAGATTACAGTACTCAATTCTTCATGAGTTAATACAGACTTTCCTAACGTTTGTCTTAACAATTCTTTAATTATGCGAACCAACCTTTCCCACCAGCCTCCCCACCATGCTGCTGTGGGTGGGATAAACTTCCAACGTATTTTTCGCGTTTGATGTTCCTTTGAAATCCTGTCCCAATCTAGACTTGAAAAGTCATTAAAAGCGGAAATTTGTTCCGTTATCGCAGTAAATTGTGGAAGGTCTTCCACGCCTGGCAATAAAACGCCGAAGAGCCAGCCAAAAGGCATTTGTAGTTAAGGAATTAACCAATTCAAGATGTATAGCGCGAAAGACTGCACACGTAAATAGTGCAATCCACACCTTCTCCCCTGTTTTTAGAATTAAAGGCCCTGCCAAATCAACTCCCACAATTTCAAAAGCGGCAGAATCTGATACTCGATCTGGTGGTAAAGGTGTTGGTTCACTTTTCATGGCTCTAGCTTTAAACCGCTTACATATTACACAATTATAAAGAACATTTTTAATATTTTTCCTAGCCTTAATTATCCAAAAATCTTCTCTGATTAGAGTTTGCATCATCTGAATTCCAGCATGATTATTTTTTACATGTACAGAACGGATCAATGATCTAGTAAATTGACATTTATCTGGTAATAGTATAGGATACAAAAAATGCTTCTCATCAGCTCGGTTAGTTATCTTAGTTTGCACTCTTAAAATATCATCCTCATCTTTGAAGGTAACAAATTTCAAAAACCTTGGCTCAGGCAAAAATCACTGCTGAGTTACTCTAATCAGACATTTTTCTGAATTTACAATTTCAGATAAAGTAAGTTCTACATCTGTACATTTAACACAAGATTTTCGGCTATTATTTACAAATCTTAAAATCCAAGCAAACACTTTTATCATTCTGTCATAACATTATCTAAAAGCCACAGGGTTGTGTTCCCCGTCAGATCAACATTCACTACTTTAGTCTTTCTCCTCTCTAAGTCTACATCGGCAGGTTGACCGCAAATTTCGCCAGTCGGTCAATTCTCCGGATTTTCTTTTAGCCAAGGAGGTCCCTCCCACCATCTAGAATTAAGCATTTTTTGAGGGGAACATCCACGTGATAATAGATCTGCAATATTCCTATTTCCAGGAATATGTTTCCATGATTCAATTTTGGTCAGATTTCGTATTTCTTTAACTCTGTTGGTCACAAAAACTGACCAATTTCCTGACTCCTTTATCCACCAAAGGGCTGTAGTGGAATCAGACCAAAATGTGACTTTAAGTTCCACAAAATCAAGAGCTTTAATAATAGAATTTAGAAGTCTAGCACCAATGTTACATGCCATCAACTCTAAACGTGGAATACTAATAGTTTTGAGAGGAGTAACCCTAGATTTCGCTCTAATGAGAACGACCTTTACTTCATCATCAATTATTGATCTGACAAAGACACATGCAGCGTATGCCCCTTTACAAGCATCTACAAAAATATGCAGTTCAGAAGACGGATTTATAAACATGTAACGAGGCAAAGTAACATCTTTCAATACAGAAATTTCTCTAGACCATTTCAAAAATTCATTTATAATATTAGGAGGTAATTCAGAGTCCCAAGACACTTTCATCTTCCACAAATTTTGTAATAGCAGTTTCGGGAGCAATGTTGTCGGAGCTAACAATCCAATAGGATCAAAAATTCCCTGTACCCTAGACAGAATTACTCTTTTTGTTATTTTCAATTCACATGTAACCGGTTCTAAATCTATACAACAACTCAAAGTATCATTATCCAAGTCCCACACTATTCCTAAAACGGAAGTAGTACCGGAATGTTTGTCAACATTGTCACCAGCAACATTGCTCTCAAACCCACGCAAATTAAAACAACCATTAGACATAATATTTTTTGCCTGTTCAATAAATTGCTCTAATTCATTAACACTAAAAACTCCAGATACTAAATTATCAACATAGAATGACATTTTCAATTTTTGAGCAATTTCATTACATTCAGGAGGGCAATTCTCTAAAAGATGCATTAAAGATACATTTAGTAGATAAGGGCTTGAACAAACCCCAAACACCACACGACAATGTCTATAAATTTCTTGCCCTTCCGAGTCCGGAAAAAAGAATCTCAAAAAATCTCTATCTTTAGGGGCAACAGACAACATCAAAAATGCCTTTTCAATATCAGCACTTATACCGATAGGAAAAATTCTAAAACGATCAAGAATATCGGGTATCATTTCCAGTAAATTAATTCCTTTATACAAACATTCATTTAATGAGAATTTCCCCCTCTGAGAGGCAGAAGCGTCAAATACCGGCCGAACCTTCGTTGTTTCGCTATTTAATTTTATAACTGGCCTATGCGGTAAATAATGACAGTTATTACTCAATTCGTTTATAGGTACTCTTTCAATTACACCCATTTTTTCCCATTCTATGAATACCTACTTGTAATCATCGAAAAAATTACCACTCTTCAATTTATTAATCATTCTTTCATGTCTCTTCCAAGTTAGTTCCATGTTATTATGTAAATTCCTTGATTCAATTCTCCACGGAAGCTCAACTTCGAATCTTCCATTGGGAAGAATTTTCATTTTTTCCTTATAGTCAGATAAATCATTTTCATCTTTATCTGTTTCAGTAGGATCAGATATCCCCAAAGCCTCAAGTTCCCATAATTCATTCAAAGGAATTCTCCCGACATGCATAGACACAGTTGTCATTAAATTATTCCTTCCACGAAAATTCTGTTTTCCTATTACCGTCCAACCCAGCTTACTTTCCACGGCTGTCAATCCGGAGTCCAATTCTGCAATATTTTCTGTTAATAATTTCCCCATTACATCAGCCCCAATTAAAAGATCGATTTCCGCTTCCTCACAAAAAGAATCTGACAAAGTTATTTTTCTTTCTCTTAAATCAGTCAAAACTTTCTTATCAATAATTTTAGGAATTAATCCACATATCTTTTTTCTGAAAGAACTTCAAAACCACAAGAATAAGTCTTATTTAGATCGCTCACTTCAATAGAAAACACTCTATGTTCTTTCGGTTCCGTTTCCTTCCCCCCAAACAGCGCATGAATCACTGTTTCTCTTCTAAGAGGAGTTAAATTAAACAGATTTATTAGCTTTTCGCTGATGTAACTACTTTGGCTCGCGGAGTCTAATAACGCACGAATTCTTTTCTCATGACCTTGGCATCGAATAACCACGCAAAGTGTTTGTAAAAACACACGTTCGCTTCTGCAGCAATTAGAGAGAGAATTCTCTGTTTTACAAACAATTCCTTTTTCTTGTTTTGGACACATTATTTCAAAATGAGAATTATTATTGCACAAAGAACAACTTAACCTATGATTAAATTTACAGAATTTACTTAAATGACTACCTTTTTTTAAACAAGAAAAACATGCACCCTTTTTAATTAAAACTTTCCGTTTCTCATCCAGTGACATTTTCCTAGCAGCAAAGCATTTTTCACTAGGATGGCTTTTATCGCAAAAGATACAATTAAGAAAACGCTTACCGGAATCCAGGCTTACAAGGGCAGAGGCGGTAGCAAGATCGCGATTTACCTTAACAAGAGAAGTATCCTTTTTTAAATTATAGTGGGGTTCTTTTGAAATGAATCCACTTCGTGCAAGCGACACCATTTCTTCGCCTTGCACCTCTTTGCGTAGGAAAGTCATTAAATGTTCCAAGGAACGACAGCTTTTGGTGTCCGGTAGCTCTTGGTTTCTGCTTCGCTCCCACGCGATCAACACCTCTTCGGGAAGGCAACTTTCTACTAATGGGATTAAAAAGTCTCCGTATTTCTCCTGAGTTCTTCCCAGGCTTTCTAAGGCCCTTAATTTTCCCTCGAGTTCATCATACAGCGACGTTAAGTCGGCCTTGACTCGTCCTTTAACGGCATTTTTCATAACGAGATATAACATATCTCGCACATAAACTTGAACCAGTAGATCATCACGCCCAAAGCGTTCCTTCAATTGTTCTATTACTTTCGGATAGTTCACAGCAGTGGCTGGAAAACTGAGAACCAATCGTTCTGCTTTCGAATTGGTTTCTACTGACTGTAGAAGATACTGAAATTTGTCTTCATCAGCAATGGAGTTATCTTCGTGAATTTTTTTGAATTGACTCCAGAAAGACAGAAATTCTTTTGGTTCTCCATTAAATTTCTTCAATTCAATTGTTGGTAATTTAAATTTTCATGCTGGTTCACATAATACGGGTTCAGGAACAGGTTGCAGCTGTGCTTCAATTCGTGTACAAAGTTCCAAATATCGATCTCTGTATACATCAGATTCTTCTAAATCTTTCGCAAATAGGCTTTCGCCATCTTCTTGCACTAATAAGAGTTCAAATATTTCAGTTTGAGATACATCAAGGCGCTGGAATTTATCCGCAAGCTGCATCTTCAGAACCGAAAGCGAAACTGATTCACTCGTTTCTTCCAATTCGGCTTCAATTTTGTTAGCACAGAGCGTAAACGCCACTCTGAGCCCTTTTCTTTTTAATTTTAACGTCTTCAGATCCATTACGAAAAATTCAACGGTTTCAAATCAGTTCCAAAAAATATTTACTTTAAAGCTCCAAACAGCTTTCCGTTAAAATCCAATACACCCGATCCCGCCGAGGGTACCATTAATTTATGTTAAATCATAACCAGAATAAATTCATTCGTGATATGCAGGGTGCATCTACCCGATGCTGGGTGTATTGGGTTCGAAAAAAATAAGTCCAATTTGTTTCATAACACACACTTTTAATCAACTTCAGAAACCGTGATTTATTCAACTACATGTTACACTGACTAAAGACAGATTCTAACTGATTGAAACAAGAACAGAAACTTTACACATACATAGTTACATAGTTACGTCATTTCAAAACAGCGCCGCCTCTCGGACGGTTTTTCCTCTCTCCGTTCGCAACAATATCTTAACATTTTCAGACTTTCTCTTCTTTTATTTGGACGTCCTTTAGGCTTTCGGTAATGAAAACTGATAAAAAAATGTTTAAAACAAAATTTAGAAAGAAAAAAAAGGTAATTAAAAGTAATTTTCAATTTTAACCCTGAATAGAACGGTTTTTGTATCTAATTTCAAAGGAACTGAAACGAGCCATTCGAATATGAAATGTATGACGAATGAATGAACAAACCAAAACAAACAACAAAAGAAAGAAAAGGTAGAAGTTTTTAACATCTGCCAAAGCAAAAACAACACCTTAAAATCAGAATTACACATAATGCTCACTAGCAGTGTTTGGAGGAAAACGAAACTGTTTTTACTGCAGCTGTCCAAATGGCAACAAGTGGGTGTGGCATCCTAATAACAATTAGAAAATGCTGATATTGAGCAAACGAATTAATACATCATAATTTTTTCCCAAACGATAGCTTACAGTTTAAATATACATCAAATATCAAAATAAAGATATTGCCAATTTCATCGATTTTCTTTACCTGAAAGGATATGTTTTAAACATTTTTTTTAGTGTTTGATGCATTTAAAACTAAATATTGTTAATTAAATGATTTTTTCGGATTCATTTTGAAGTACTTTTGAATTAAAATAAAACAAATAAAGGAATTAAAAATTCATAACCAATTTTTATTACCCAAACTGGTGTAGAAAATTCACGCATTTGCTTAAAAATTTAAAACAAACTCCCTCTAACTGTCAAACATTTGACATCAATCAAAGTATAAGAAAGGAGTATTAGGACTATCTTTGTCAAAGCCTTCAAGTTGATTTCTTTCGACCCTGTTATTTCATGATAAAATGCATTTATAATGAATACATTATTAACACAATTAATAAGCTTTAAAACAAACATGTTTTAATTTATATCTTTTCAATGCAGAGCTAATTTGTAAAACTTTACCACATAACTTGAGATTGAAGATTGGCCCACCTATCATTTTGCTTCGAAATTTGAATGCACCAAAATTATGTAATGGCACGCGATTAGTTATTAAAAAAATCATTAGAAATATTCTTGAGGCAACTATTTTGAATGGCAAATTTCAAGATGAAGTTGTACTTTTACCACGGATCCCAATGATTCCTTCAGACTCACCTATCCCATTCAAACGTTTGCAATTTCCAATTCGCTTGGCATTTGCTATGTTTATTAATAAGTCACAAGATCAAACGATGACAATTTGTGGCTTAGATTTAGAAAATACTTGGTTTTCACACGGCCAATTATATGTTGCGTGTTCGAGGGTTGAAAAACCATCGAATTTGTTTGCTTATACCCCACAAGGATTTATCAAAAATATCGTGCATGAAATGGCATACGATAAATTTAAATTTTGTACATTAAAAAAATATACCTTTTAATAACAATAGATCGAATTTCATCTTTTTTTACCCTTTAATTAAAACAAGTTAGGTTTCTATTCAATAAAGTTGAATAGGAACAGTGAAGTTTCAGTTCAGTTTAAGTTTCAATATTGAACTTAGCTCATAGTATATGCATACTCACATGCAATCGATAGGTTTAATTGTGGGAACTGTACATGTGATGACGTCAGGTATTGTAATAAGATTTTCATGCAATTTTTCATCAAAACGAACCAAATTGTTATAACTTATTCAAGAATGTTTGAAATTTTCGGACAACGTCTGTCGGGTCCGCTAGTATATATATATATATAAGTAGCCTCATGATAAGGTGACATACAAGTCACCTTGAAATTTTAAACCACTTTTATTCCATCACGTAATACATAGTTTATGTAGAAGAAGAAGCCACGAGCACAGCAAAAGAGAACGACATAAGAGTTAAAAGAGCAAAGACTAATGCAATTTTTATCTATGTGATTATATAGTGTGAGATTTTTATAGAGATTTCTCTACAAACTTCAAATTTTGTAAGGCATTCTAGGTATCTTTTTTTTATAATTCTCTTAGCTAGACAATTTTTTATCCCTTCATTTGGACGAGGAAACTTGTCAAGTTCAGTAATTTTAGAGTTCGTTTTGAATTAATTAAATAAAAAAGGTGTAAAAGGAAATAAAACATTTTATAATGAATGTAAAATGGGCTAAATTAAGATAAAACTTTGGAAAATAATCAGAATTGAAATTATATATATATATATATATATATATATATATATATATATATATATATATATATATAATCACATAGCAAATGTGACACAAAATTGTCGCTTATTTAATGTCAAATGTAAACATATATAAATAAACCATTATATAAATTCTAGCCCGCTTTATTAAACGTTTTTAAAAATGCATTGTATTGAGATCCTCAGGTAATTAATGGAGCTGAACATTAGAAGGGAAAAGATATAAAAGAACAAAATAATCTTTAAATATTAGTTTTAATCGAGATAAAAAAAATGTTCAATTATCACTTGACAGGGTATTATTGCGATTTGAGTAGGGAAATTTCGGTTTATACTTTAAAAACAATTATCATATAAAAATGGTCTTCATATTTGAACCATTCAACTCCAGGAAATATCTTAAAATAATATCAATTCTATCTCCACATATTTTTTAAATAATAATTCAGTGAATTTCACAGTCTGGACAATAATTTTTGTTGTTATTATGGAATTTATTATGATGGATCAACCGCATATTATTTCGTGATGTATATAGATTTAAGAACAGTTTATTTTGGATTTTATGCTTCCTAATCCTTTCAGGTGGTTTGAATGAAAAGATTTAAGAGTATTTTTAATTATTCCTTTCATCAATGTTTTTTTTTAATATTGTAAATTTGAAGTTTTAAGGCAAAATTTTGTAAATAATATATAACTTTCATGCCATCTAAAAATATTTAAAATTGTATCAGCAATATATTTTAAATATTTTTGATTTTTAATTTTCTATCAATAATTATTTTAAATGAATGATTCATAATTTTATTTACCGAAGTGTGTGCTCTGGATTAAATACAATAAAGAAAAGAAGGGAACCAGATACGAATTTAACCAAAGAAGCAACCAAACCTCCTAAAGATATTTTTCTTAAATAACTTACCATAGAATCTTAAACCGTACCATTTTTTCATTAGGGTATAATCAGTTCCAATTTAAAAAGAAAAAGATTTCACCTGGATTATTTGATTCAGACAAAGTTCACTCATTTGTTGCCGCATCTTTGATTGGAAATTCTTTCATTGATTTGTGTTAGTTGATTTATCATTCAATTTAGATAAAGAAACACACATTTTCTTTTCATGTAAAATTTCTAACTCATAATTATTCGAATATATTCTTATAATGATTAGGTGTGTGCCAAAAATGACGTTACACCACTAAAAAGCTCATAATTTTAAAAAATAGAGAGAGATAACTTTCATAGCTATTAAAGGGCTAGTTATTCAAAAAAAAAAGTCTTTCAAGATAGTAACTCGCAATTATAGCCCATATATAAATTTTATCAAAATATCTTTTCTGTCCTATTCTTGTTCTAAAAACGTAACAGCTTTATCACAATTTTCATTAGAAATAGAAAAATCTTCTGTTGCTTCCACACTTGTACCAGATAAATGATCGTCCAGATAATTAAATTAACTAACTTTTATCTAAAGATATATTATTTTTATGTATTGGCGTCTCAATAAAATTCCAGAATGCTACCCATTCACGTATAATTCCAAAAAAACTTTGGAATTGTACTCTTTGGTAATTTGACTTCCAGGTTTTGATCCAAATTTCTTCAGTATTTCATTGAATCTCAAGTGGTGATATTTTCGCAATAACTCATCAACCTCTAATTCTTCGTTTGGGATCTTTTCTAAATCAAAAACTACCTACTTAAAACATTCTAATTTTTCGTTTAATTGGTTTACATACAGTTCACCCTCTTCTGTTGTTTTCCTTTTCTGAATTTCAGAATCTGTCTTATAAAAAAATTAAGTAATAAGGACATTAAATTCTTTTCAATAAATGAGTGAGTTCACCACTTTCATGAGACATTTCTAATGCAGCTTTCAATAAGCAATGATAATAAAATTCAATAAGGTGTTCAACTTGCTCAATATATTTCATGCATTTTCTTGAAGCATCGTATCAAAGATGATGCCATATCAAGAATTTAGACTCTTGTCAAAATTAGTGGTTGTATAATTCAAAAATTATAATATCAAGACGAATCTACCTTTTTTGCCGTTTAGAAGATCAGGTCTTTTACATCACTATTATTTAGCTTCAGTAAAAGCTATTCATAAATGGAATTCACCAAAGAGTGCTGAAATTGTTCTGAATAGAAAGATCATATTGAAGTCAAAGCACAGATTACTACTCCACATTACTATTACTGCACTTAAGAACATCGAAGGATGAATAAGTCTAAGTATTCAAGAGTCCGTCTTGCTTTTAATTTCATATCCGGATTCATCTCTAACAGTTTGTGCTGCTGGTTTGAGACGACGTCTGTGGATTTACTTTGATGACTACTGAAATGTCACGTGATAAAAGGGAAAGCATGGAAATTATGAACAGCATTTCGGTACGGAGGCCAAAGCACCATTCCGTGTATATTTTAATCATAAACACCTTACTAGATTTTATTTATTGCCAAAAAAAACTTTTGACAGCAATCCTTAATTACAAGAAATAAGATAGAAATCTATTATAATGATGAAAGTTTAATTCATTAGAGTCAAAGTAATCTAGAAATAAAAGAAGATTGTTATTTCAGGAAACTTGATTATTATGTACATAAAATGCAATTAACTGCGATGCACAACTATTTAGGTTTTAATTTTGATGTCAACAATTATCTCTCGCATCCACATATATTTTGCAATTTTTCTTCATACCTCCAATTTCTGTTTAAATTAGTCACTTCCGGCGATGTTTTTTTCATTTCGAGCTCGTTCAATAATTATGTGTTCTCTTTACAGGAAGGTCTAATATTTATGTTTATACCTGTGCAACTAATTTTACGAGATGCCTTCTAAAATGTTTGGTCGTAAATTATTCTGTTACGTAGTTGCTTTTAAAGCAAAAACATGAAGGAAATAACAAAGAATCGACGGAAACAATTAATACAGTCCTAAATTTTTGTCTGCCATAATGAATAAGAATAATTATAAAGCATTCGTGCGCGAAAATGGAACAGCTAATGTAATTATTGCGATGACCAGATAAAACAAAAGTTGCGACCCTCGTGTTTAAGCCGATTGCAGAGGTGAACAAATATAACAGCACATAAGTTAAAGTATTCAGAGAACATTTTGCTATCTCAGTACAAAAGTTTGTGGTGTGCCAGGCTTTTGCACAACTTTCTCATTTCCTGTTATAAGTTACGAATCATCACTTTAGTTTCTCCCTTTAGATATATTTTGGGTTCAACAAAACTGTAGGTTTTCTTTATACAAGAAAAAACTGATTTCAATTTCAAAATTCCTCTGAAAATGTAAATGCTTCAACTTTCGGAAAGAATAGCTCAGAACAATCAGTAGATCCGTATAACGTATGTTTTCATGTAACTCGCCTTTTGTGAGCAATTTTGTAAAAGTTGATTTATTGGTTTACTTTTTTAAGAGAGAAAAGTTCACTTTTATTTATTATAATATCTCATTTTTATTTGTGCAAGTATTTTTAAATAATTTTGAGATTAGTAACATCCAATTACCTAGAGTTTATGCGAAAAGAAAGAGTCGAAATTTTTTTGCTTCGTTTTGAATTTCATTGAACACTAACAGACTAGAGACATAGTTGAAAAAACGGTGCCAAAGAAAGGAAGTTAAGTGCCTCTGGAAGAGCACTTAGATAGGAGTTCTAATGCAAGATGCTGAGCCGAGAAATTTTCAAAATTTATGCAAATATCTTTTCCGTCTTTTTTTTTTTTTTGTTACTTGACAGATTTGGGATCTTCTGGTGACTTCCCTAAAGCGGCTGTAGATTTTTTCTTATGGTTTAACCTTTGATAGATTACTGTTTTTCCAACGAAATCTGTTCTACCTTCAAAATAATAGATAAATATTTTTTTTGTCTTTCACATAATACAGGACTTCCCTTCTAAACGTATTCAGAGAAAGTAAAATGCTTACATACATATTGAAAACGAACCACAACTGAAGATCATCTAATTCGCCTATAATAGCGATGATTTCAGACACTGATTTCATGTTCATGTTTCCATTCCGTTTATTCCAATTTTCATTAAAAACTTCTAAAACTCTTTTTAAAGTATGAAAAATGAATTAAATTTAATTCATGAAAAATTATTTAAAAAAAACTGTATTAACATCAAGTCACATCCGCTGCAATTTTTTTAAAAATGTATTTGAACTTGAGTGGATAAATAAAAAGTGTTTTACCAACGATTGAGAATTTAGACTATATATATATATATATATATATACTTTACTCCTTACTGTAAAATAGAGTTATTAAAACACACATATAGAAAAAGAACTAAACATTGCAACCGAAACCATTCAGCTTACTTAGAAAACTTTTTCAACCATAATGAGAACCTCCATTTTTAGATTCAAAATAATCCTCTTCAATAAATCAAATAACAAAGGGGGAAAATATTTGCGATATTGCGATACAAAATCTAGAGAAGGTAATACATTAGTCAAAAAATTCGAACCCAGGATTTTAAAGACACACCGCATATTATACTGACCTGTGATCGAAAAAGGCAATTTTGGCATTCTTTCTATCTGTCTTAAATAACTCGAAACGCTTTGAACTAGTCAAACGAAATTTGCGTATGGTTTATACACTAAATTCGTAGATTTTTAAATCAAAATTTAAGTAAAATATGTATACTAAGGAAGTCTATCCGGCTGGTTTTAACAAATGAGAGAGAGAGAGATGTATATAATTCATTACCAATATTTAATATATATAGTGCAAATACCTATTAAGTTTTGAATCAAATCGAATAAGGATAGACCGTCTGTATATATGTCTGTTCCAAAAGCCTGTAAATGTGATTACTCAGAAACGCAATTAATTAAAGGGTATGCTCTTTTTTGGCTGCAAGTGTATTTCTGTGTAAATTGTGAAATAAGAATAAGAACTCCAGTTCAAATTGTACAGAAACGATCAACAAAAAAGCTCAAAAACAGGGAACAATAGCTTATTTCTCAGGAAATTGCACACTTAAACATATACATCCAATTACGGAATTTCATTTGGTGAAGCAACCTATCATATGAAAACGCTTCCATTTCTACAGAATTTGACAATAAAGAAGTAAGTTCTCATAGCGCCAACAGAGTTAAAAGTGTCGAAGAGTAAAATATTTCTCCTGCATTCATTTAGGCTCATACAAACTTTCATGTTTCTTTTGCTGAACGTGTATGAATCAACTTATTATAAAATTTAGAAAGGCTTATCAGATATGACTTTTCTTACATTCACATTTGGATGTATATATACATTTTGATTTAGACGTTGCTGCTTCTTGTTAAGCTTTCATTTATTGTGATGTGAGGCTTTAATAATATGCTGTTGGTATAGACTGATACTATCCGGTGATATAAAAAAAAATATCCCCTGTGTAGATGCTAGGTTTTTTTAAGGAAAGGTTGAAACAGAAGGAATATCCTCTCCATGACTCTTTAATAGAATACTGTTGTGGACATTCTGTGGTAGTTCCCAGCGTGGAACTTATATGCGACGCCATCATTGATATTGGCCGACAACTTTCGAGCCGTGTTCTGGATTGTGAATTTAGTTCCTCATCTAATATTTCTCCCAGACATTACAGAGACATTCTTTTTAGAGATTGGGCGATCTACCTAATGGTTTGTTGTTGAACTATTTTCCTGTCGGAACATTGTGGTTTTTTAATTGATATTTTGAACTACTGACTTTTATCGATCATATTTGAAAAATTGTAGGTGCTATGTTTATGTATGTTTTTCCAATATTGCCATCAAATTTCCCTACTGATGACAAATAAGGAGTCGTCTGCACAAGCTTGTAAGTGAACTTCTATTGACGAATCAGCTTTTAAAAGTTCGTTCGTAGCTATACTACAAAAAAAGAGATGTACAAGATCCTTGTGGGCAACCTTGCATTCGTTTCCGTGCCGCTGCCATTTCCTGCCACTTTAAAGGCTTAAAGAGATGCTTAAAAGTTTTACAACTGAGTCAGTATTAGAACTTTTTGCCTCCTATTGCTGTATCATTAGAGGAAAAGAAAAACAGCGCAACTTAATTTTCCCTTTAAGAGTTCGTACTCATGTTCTCTGATTAACATTATCTTTTTGATATTGACATATGGCCAGTTTTGTGGGAACATTGACTATTTTAGAGATTACAGAAAGAAAAGAGTGGAGAGCATTTTTGATATCTATCTTAGATGAGTTATTAGTCGATGTTTGAACTGAATATGCATGTTTATAATGTAGCACTATTCATATAAAATGTCATCATTAGATAGACATTTTGACACCCATACCTGGAAAATCCTTCTGACTCACAGACAAAAAATTAAAAATTTGAAAAAATTCTTTTAAATTGTTTTGTAAGAATAAATGCAGGATAAGATTCAGAAATACGCGCAAAGAGATTTGCAGTCTGAAATTGAGTTCGGCAGGCTGAAACGGATAAAACATTTATGTTGTGAAAGTTCTTGGGTTAGAAAACGGAAAGGAATATTGAAAATAAATCAAAATAAATAGGCGAAAAAATACTGTTAAAGAGAATTAAAATTTGATTGTGTCTGCATTATTTCAGAAAAAAAAAATCAGCTAAGAAGGATAACAGTTGTCGATATGCAATGGTTAATTGACGTACAATGAGCTGCCAAAACAGTTCCACTAAGGTCATAAGTAGGCCGGCATATCATTATAGGGGCACAGAAAAGATGTGTATTGCATTTTCAATTCGAATTATAACAGATTTGAATATTAAACATTGTTGTGTATACATATAATTAATTTAAAACAACTTTCACTCTTATACGTATAGGAAACCTTTTTATTGAGATATCCTTTGACATCAAAGCACTATTAAAAACGGAAATATTTGGTTCACCGATCTTCTTAATATCCAATGTATCGATCACCTTTCTATATTTTTAATGGAAGGGAACAGTGGAATGAAACCGCGCAATCAGGGAATTGTTGAAGCGATGATAATAATTTTAGATTCAGAGCGACAATGAAATTTACTGTTGAAAGTTAGGCAATATTAATTATATATTGTCTATATTAAGTAAAAATTTACACACCAATTGTATGGATATCATTAAAAGGATATTTATTTATTTATTTTTAAAACGATATAAAATACCTTTTCGGATAACAATATTTTTGGAAGTTATCACAGAAAAAGACCAACATTTAGGTTAATTTCAACTAAATTAAAATTAAGGAAGAATTCTATATTGTTACATTTAGGAGGCGTTGTAAAGTTTTAAGAAGGCACTAGAATGCACTAAATTTTTGTAATTATTTCACATTGTGTGTG
>JAOUZG010015456.1:1599372-1644545 GCA_026289955.1 Argiope argentata | reverse complement strand
TAATACAGTTTTCTAAAATATTAATTCATTACTTTTTTATTAATTAATTAAAAACTTTTTTTCTCGCCTTTATAATGGTTCTTTATGGCAGTTGTGATTGTTAGTCGGGATAGCCTGGTTGGTAGGAGGTTGGATTCACATCCCTTGTGCTGCGGGTTCGAACTTGGTCATAAAGTTCCCCACGTCGAGAGTTATACCACCGGGGGTACTGAGTCAAAGGTGATCGTTCTTCGGGTGCTCAGAGGTCCACACCCTCAGAAGCTATCGCATCATCCCTTCCGTTGTAAAGTGGAACACGAGAACAACGATAGTAATTATTTAATAAAAAGTAACTAAAATAAAATTTCTCCCAAATTTTTCCTAATATCCAAAGTAGGAATTGATTTTAAAAAAATTTATATCACTTAATATAATTAGACTTCCTTCTCATTAGTGCATGATTTCGTAAAGCCCTTTTCAAGTCACTTCCCAATACAATATTTTTTAGATTTTGTACAATTTGTATTGTTGATGATAAAACTAGTTTGTTAATTGTTCGTTCATAGAATAATTTTAAATCTGTATTCCCGATTCCACATGTAATTGCAGAAGTAATTATAAAATTATCTAGTGCTTGTAATTTCTACAAATCCTTTTTGAGGAAATATTCGTGGAAAGTGAGATGGGCAACCGGTGCGAGTGTGGGCGCTCTACTAGACTGACTGTTCGAACATTAATCCCAAATTCGTTATGGATATAGTTTGAAAGGTGAGTCACCTCAGAGTGATTTTTAAATTAAAAATGAAGCAAGATATCCTTGTTTTTTCACAATAACTTCCGAAAATATTTTCGGGTAAAAACGGAACTTACCAAATTTTAAAGTCTAAAAAACTATTTCTCATTGATGCCAAGTAATGAAAGCGAAAGTTTTAAGTATAGATTTAATGAACCATCACATTTTTTCTCATTATTTCTTTAAATATTTAATCACGTGATTTTTCTTCCATTGTTGAAATGCAAGAAAAATAAATTCCGCTCGACATCTGCTTAGGAGGGAGGGAAGCTGCTGCGTCGCGCTAACAGTGGCACCGTTGGCGGCCTGAAAGGAGCCATCAAAACAATACGGCCTCGATGTCATGGACAATCAAATTCGTATGAAATAAAATCCCTGGCGATGGTAGCCGGGGCAGTTGGCTAGTTACTACTACTGAAGTATCAGCAGGAAAGTTCATAACTAGTGCCATTAGTAACAACAACACTAAAGTTTTGAATGCATTTACGTTGGAGGGTGGGAATAAGAACTTCGAAAGTAGGTCTTTAAAAAATTTCAGTTATTTAAAAATTTATGTGCTTTTCATCATAGCTTTTCAACATATAACAAATAAAAAATGATTTTTATTGTATCATTTTAAAGTTCAAAAAGTTATCATTTCAATAATGCAAATCTTTTATCATATAATATTTTTATTTGAATTTTTTAAAAAATTAAGAAAATTCAACAGCAATATATTTCAGTATTAAAGTGAAAGTTGAAGCCGTTTTCACTGCAGCTGTAAATATTTCGTCGTAACATTTTCTCACTTTTGATGACGAAGATGTGAAAATTCGGCTGATTTTCGCATGCTGAACAGATTTGGTATAATGATTAATTTGATAGTTTTTTTTTATTTTACTGTATTTACAGTCAAGTCTCAGTTAAATTCAGAATTTTTTCTAAAGGTACGCCTATTTTTAAATACTGCTGTCTTTCTCTGTGATATAATAGGATGTGTAAAAGTACAAGCAGAAAATGGGAAATGCATAACATAATGAACGAAATCGTGCAAAGTTTCAAAAATTGTATAAATCCATTTGAGTGTTTATCAATGTTTCGAAAACAAACTATTAAGACAAAGTTACAAAAAAAATGGTTTCATCCATGTGATCCAGTTGGTCACGCTAGGAAGTTTAACTGTTTAAACTGTCTTAACTGTCTAAAATATTGCATTACAAAAATGATCTTTATACCAACTTAAAATTAAAAAACATATATTCACAATAATAACAATCTAATTTCTGAACACCTTCTGTTTATCTTTTTTTACTTTATAATAATGGATTTAATTATTATTGTGAAGAAATTCAATTCGTTTTCATTGTTGTTATAATTATTTCACTTTGTATTTTTCCTCCATTGCTTATGTTAAAGTTGCGGAAGTTTGATTCAATTTCCCATGATGATGAGGTTTTCTGTTTAAAGAATAAATTAAGTTATTTCATTGAAATTTTATTGCATTTAAAGTTTTACTTACATAGATAGTGTCAGCAAGAAAGTTTTATAATTTAATTGAAGTTTGAACTCTTCCTTTTCAAATTAAAGTTTAAATTTTAGAATCGATGATGAAGTTAAACAGATACAGAACCCAATAAGCATAAAGGTGTAAGCTTTTTACTATGGCGCAATTTATCAATACTTCAAGTTTAAGAATACTTTGAATTTACTTCAGTTCGGACGACAGATGGTCACCAAAAGTGATTAGTATTAAAACAGTAATTGTTTTATAGTGTTAAATTTTTGAATCATTATTTTTATCTTATGCTTCTCAGGGCATTAATAAAGTGAGTTTTGTATTTATATTTTTTAGCATATTGCGTAACACCACTAAATTTTGCAAAGCAATGAACCAACGCTTTGCAGATGCGATTCTTCATTTGTTATTTACGTTTGCGAATAAACACGGAAATCAACATTGCATAGGCTCTCTGTAATAAATAAATAAAGATGAATCTTAACAAAGAAACGAAAAAAATTGCTAAAAATGAGACGAGACAAAAACTGCTTGCAGAAATTTTATTGATATCTTCGCCTTAAAAGTTGATGCAATTCAAAAAAGAATAATTTCAATACAGGAAGTAATGGAAAGGTTAAAAAAATGAGCCTCATTTTAATCATGAGATTTCGAACGGGAGATTAGACGATTTTATGAAATATATTTCATAAATGGTTTGACAATGTGAACATGAAATCCATTTGATAACATAAAATTTTGGTCATTGAAATGAATTTCTTATATGAAAATTCTTTAATCAAAAATTAGAATTGTTGAATAGCCAAGCAATAAAAATTTTAATAAACCATGACATATTTTAAAGTTAATAACGATACGTTCTGTAAATATAAAGAAGCATTGATAATTAAATATTTTTATTTAAATTTATTTGGGGGGGGGTTAGAAAGACCGGATTTTGCATTTGTACAATATTATATCTTGTTCAAAATTTCAATCGTTAATAAAATACTTTTTATTCATCCACTCAAATTCAAACATTTTTTTTTTTACTTTTAGTGGCACTTAATGTCAATACAGTTTTTTCAAGTAGTGATTCATTAATTTGATTAAATTTTTATTAATTAATTAAAATCTAATTTTCCTGCCAAAGCTCTTCCTTTCCCCACCAACCAAATGAGTAAGACTTCAGTTTTTTTTCTACACTAATGAGATTATGCTTAACATGTTTTTGACCGATATATTTCAAACGATTTCGATTATTTTTTTAGTGTTTGATGAATCTAAAACTAAACATTATAAATTCATAATTTTTCGGATTTATTTTGAAGTACTTTTAAATAAAATGAAACAGAAAAAAAAGAAATTAAAAATGTCTAATTTGTATTGCTTATCCTAACTGGCTTAGAAAATTCACGCATTTGCGTTGTCTCGATTGACGTAGAAAATTCACGAATGCACAGTGTGTTCTGTTTTATTTTCAACGGATAGGGGATTTTGTTTTAGACAAAACATAATTTTAGATAAATTATTTATATTGTTTATGATTATTTTATAAAATGCAACTAAAATAAAAAAATTTCTTTGTTGACCTAAATAGTAAATGACTTAATTTTTTATATTACTTTTTTTCTCATTCCTTTCCTCAAAATTTGAAATAATAAATCTTGTGTATACTTGATACAAGCACACAATTTAAACCTTTTTATAATTTAGTTAGTAGTTAATCAATCAATTCAGTTACAATTTTATTCCGAAGTAGTGGCATCAAATGGCTACAAATTTGAATATTTCGGTTTTAAAGTACATTTAAAAATGTGTTTATAAAAATCCGTTGCCGATGTATTGAATCAAGTATAAAATCTTCTTCATCCTTAATTTCGAGTTCATTAGTAAAATGTGCGAGGATTTTTCTTGTTTGCTGCAGCAGGTAAATTCATTTTTACAATCAGCAAAAGAACTTAAAATAATTGAGGATATTGGGAAACAAAATAATTTTATTTCCTGAAAGCAAATTATAAATCTCAGAATCAATTAATCCCAGGATTGTCCTTTGGAAATTAGCCAATTCCCTTAACGTCGCTCAAGAACGAATTTTTGCGATGTCATAGACGAATTTTGGTAGGGAGAACCGCTCATTTCCCCAATCAAGAATAAAATGATGATTCTTGATTCTTTTTTTCCATACGGAAAAATCAGTTTTCAAGTACACAATATAATTGTAAAGTTTTCCAAAACGAAGCAATCCTCCCCTATTTAATCATGCCGCATATCCTCAGCTGTCCTATAATTTGTTACACATAGTCGACTGTCACGCACATGACCATCTCTAAAGAGCTCAGTTATCGACAGATAACAAGTTATTAGCGAACGCCGCCAACATACATATGACGCGACCTAATTGGTCGTTAAGAACAAGGTAGCCACACCCAGTACTAGAAGCAACGAAGAGTCTTTTAAGATTTTAAGACTTTTTTAGCATGAAATGAGAATTTTTAAAGAAACGATATTTATGCGCTTTTGCTTTTTACTTATTTGAACATTAATTTGATGATTGGATTCAAATAGTAATCATTTAGATTCCTTTTGGTTGTCGTAAGCATTGTCAAAAGCATTTCACATAAGTGATATGATAACGTAAATTAAATTTCGAGGAGTTAAATGTGGAAAAAGGCATACAAAATTAGTTTATTTACAATAGTATTCATGGAAAATTACTAAACGGGGCCATGTAATATGAGAAAGAGGTATTATGCAAAATTGGTAGGAGGAATTGTTTTAGTAACGCTTATCAAAATGTTTTACAACAGATTTTATGTTATAAAGTGAGAAACGAAAATAGATAAGTTCTTGATTAGTTCTTACACTATTACATTCAGCTTTACATTTAACGATATATAGGGCGATGCTCTGTTAAGGAATGCCTCTCTGTACGTTTCTTTTAGAATAAAAGATAAAATAGTTTAAATCCCTCTGCTTTTTTTTATGGAATCAAACAAATTTATTTCAATAACGAACTTTATCTCTTAATATGTTTTCTAAAATGATAGCACTTATCAGTACAATAAAAATACAAAAATAACGCTGAAGCAATATTAAATTTTATATAAATGTGATTTTAGACGTGCGGATAAATCTTTCAGTTATAAGCAAAAGGCTAATTGGTATTCCATGCTAAGAAATATACAAAACTTACCTTTTTTTATTAATAATTACATAATTTCCCACTATCTTTAGCTAGTTAAAAATACTTGATTTTTATTACTAATTATCCAAATAATAAAATAAAATAAATTAAGTTCTAGGCAATTCTCTAGCTATTTGAAATATATTTGGGCGATTTTTTTGTTAATTTTTATACAAAGTGTGTTGCATTTGTAAATTTCGTATTTCGGTTACAGATTTCCCAACGTGATATGGCTGTAAACCAAAAAACTGAGTAAAGAAATTCAAATGAATGTTTTATTGCATTTCCTGTTGCCATTCATGCAATTTTCTACAACTTCCAGAGAAAAGGGATTTTAAAATATAGCATAAATAAACCAATGATTCAATTTAAAACATTCAATCCGCTACAAACTCTATTGTTTTAATTACTGTTGAAGTTTTTAATCAATAATTCCTGAGGATCATTTTTTAAGAAAACTCCCTACTTGAATGCAATTGACAACTGTACATGCATTCGGAGGAACTGTTTGTACCCGTTGGATGCAGGGGCGATATTTGATGCGCGCAGTGTTTCCTCGGAAAGCACTAATGTCAAATGGCTCAAGTAATAAATATTTATTATTAATTTTTCTAAAAGATAAAAAACTTGAAACTTTCCTACTGATTTTATGTCCAGGAATTTCTTTTCCTGACAATGTGGGAAAGATAATGTTTGTTCTCGTGCATGAAACAATGAATTAAGTTTAACCATTGTACGAGAATGCGTCTAACGGATGCGTTTCACAATTCTTTCAGAGAGAGAGACTGACAAATAACAATCCGATTTTCTTTAATTCATTGGAATTATAAAATTTGGCTGTTTGTCATTGATCATTTATGAATAAACCATTCGAAGAATATACTTGTTAGATAATCCGGATTTTTACAAAAAACGCAACTCGCAAATTTTATGTTGAGATCCCTCGCACTTCGAGTTCCAGAAACTTTTTTCGATTTCTGCGGATCGTGGATTGATCGTCAAAACAGAGAATTAATCTTGTTTCTGACACTTTAATAAAATTTAATATAAATTGCTCACAAAATTATTCACACAAATTACACAACATGCAAATTATTCAATAAGCATTGCTACTCGTATTCCTTTCTACCATTCTTCGCGTCTTTTTATTTTTCTCGTGCTTAAAATAGAAATCGGTTTAAAACTGTGAGTTTAATTTTCTTTGCCTACAATTCTTTTTTAAGGTCATATTCAGACTCATTTAAAAAAGATCATCTTCACAGTCCTTTAAATACTTCGCATACCCAAAATTAGGTTAATTGCGTGAAAAATCTGGCAGCAAAGGTCAATGCGAGTCTGCCAAATCTGTTTAGGAATTCATGAACAGAGATGTACATTCGAATGATGCAAAGAAACTCCTTTCGATAGCATCGTTAATTTATAAAGTACCCATTATTAAAGGCATCCATTAACTATTCAAAGTAACGATTAAAGAGGAAAAATTATGAAGAACCAAGTTTCATGCCTTATTTTTAGGGATCATTATTAACATACTTTCTAAGAGCTTTTAAGTATCACAAGGAGAGTAAAAAGCTTAATGAATATCCTGTCATTTATTTCAGAAAAATATTCTATTTTCAGATATAAATTTGTATTTTTATTGAATGTTGTTTGTACTTCTATAAATGAGAGTAAAACTTTTCAACCATTGTTTATTTTTTAATTAATAATTTATTTACTTTCTTTTGAATTTTTGAGATTTAAGAAAGAAAAGATACACTTGATTCGATTAAAATATGAAATTACGAAAACCTGCATCCAAGTAACTTCATTTCAGCAAAAAAATATATCGACAAAAAGGCAGAATTTTGTGTTTTCATTGAAGTTAAGAATTTTTTTTTTCAAATTTAAGTGCTTACAGATTACAATTTAAGCATTCAATGTTGCAATGATGCAAACAAATTTACCAATCTGAAATTCGTGATAAATGTGATAGAACTATTATCTATAATTTAACATCGTCAGCATGCTGAAATATTTTGTAAAAATCATTTCTGGAGAAAATAATCTTTAAATATCTGCTGTGAATACTTATCACAAATCTTGCCTCGATGAAGCGAGTAGCAAAAATGAAATGTTTCGTCTCTTTAGTTAAATTAGAAATAAAATTATTTTTCTAAAACTTTGCAACGATTGGAGTCACAACAAAATAAATGCACCCTAATTACGACATATCTCTAACCTTTCTAAACATTAGAGGTGGTACCAAACCGTTTGCTCCAAATCATAACACTGGTAAATAACATAACACTAATTAATAATTCTCTCATTGGAAATTTCACTGATTTATATTTTTGCCTGGAATGCCTTTTATTAATCAAAGTTTTTGCAGCTGGAAATGAATGCATTAAAGTGAGAGTCTAACCAAATCTTCCAAAAATGATAGACCCTGCAGATAGTGGGATTTTGCTGTCGTGTTGTCAATGTTGTTGTGTTTTTTTAAAAAATATTTACGGGTTCAGTTTGAAAACTAAGATAAACTAATGCAAACGAAGGATGAAGAGACTTCTTTTTAAAAATTAAAAGAATTTATTTAGAGATATTTAGAGGGACAAATTTAAAAGGGGGAGCACTTACAGGAAAATATTAAATGGATTAAAATATGGAGATATTAAACAAACAGAAATTTAGATTATTTTCTCTAGGAGGATGTTAGAAGTAACAAAAACATTATGTTACTGAAAACATATTACCGCGTTGCTTTGCAACTGGGAAACGCTGACGCGTGGAAACGTTTTTATCGTGCGGTGGTTAGTGTGCCTCTGTCGAATATTAATTGTGACAGTTTTTCAAAATCTCGATAGGTGGCGTTGTTCTGGAATGTTGCATAATTTAAAATGATCATTCTCTGGGAAATGATCTAACCTTTTACAATTCTCGCTTTGAATTACGTCTACCATCGGACCTTGATAAAACAAAAATGAAAGCTAAAATGATGGTTGAGCAAAATATCTCCATGGGATATTCTACATGAATACGTCAGCTGCTGTTTTCATTGGTGGGCTGGTGGAAACCTTTTTTTATTTATTTTCTTCACTAGAAAGAGAGTGCCATGCGGCAGATTGAAAGAAGATCAACTAAAACAGTGAAACGAAATTAATAGGCATTCTGCAAGAACAATACCCTGATGTGAAAACTGTAAACTCTAGGGTACAATAGGAAAAAAAATTAAAGAAAATTGCTATCCTTTATTCCGATTCGGAAAACACAGTAGAAATGGTTTCCCCTAAAATGTTCTTACATACTCTTTAATTATACCATTTCCTCCTCATAAAATTAGGTAAGTAAGCCGCAAATACCTTGAATGGCATTAGAGAAGGACAGATACGAAATATAAATCTAATGGTATGAATTTAGCGTTTATTCTGAATGTATTGCGAGACTATATATTTTCAACATTATTTTTACGCCACGAACGAAACCAAAATTTGATGCGAGATTAACATTATAATCCTAAGATAGCACAACGAATTTCACTGATTTTAATCATTCCGTTCATGTTATTGAGTTAACATTCACGTGAAAATTTGCACCAACAAATGGTCAACCCTTTTATCGAACTGATTCAAAATGAGAAAATAATTTACATTTTATACGCTGACACCTGTATAATAAATTTTACCTATCTAGATTTTTAGATTTGGCAGTTACCGAATTTAATTCTGCTTAAGCAGCTGGAATGACAGACCTCCACTGAATTCATTTCGTTCAAATTTTCATAGAAATCTTTATATTTTGGTCTAACTCCCATATGCTAAGTGCCAGTCGTCTAACTCAAAGTGTTTGCGATTTATCTTGTTCTCAGGTGAAGAGGCATAAAAAGTGCATTTTCGGGCGTTTGAAACGTGGAGAATTTTCTCGAGTTTAGCTGTTGAAATGTTTCGCATAAATAAAACAAATATTTTAATTAGAGGGGAGGAAGAAACAATTAAGTGTCCTTTCAGTGCAAAAACGAAAATGACACATGAGGGGTGGCACATGTTCGATAAACAGTTCCCACTTCATTCCTCTTGAATGCCCGAGGCAGTTTGCCGTTTCAAAGAGTTTCGGACGATTTTCCACGGATCTTCAAGAAGAAAAATTGCCTATAATGATCCTCAATTTGTGTATTTTTGACGATCCTCTGGACAGCGCGCTTACTAAGAATGATGAGTGCTCTTGTTTACTCTCCTGCACGTTTCCCCATCTCTTTTGCAACTCTTAAAAATATATATATTTGTTTTGGACCATTGCTGTGAACGAATAATTCGTGGTATTCCAGAATACAAAAAAAGACAGATTCCACTTGGTGCATACGATAAAAAAAACAGTTTATAGAAAAAAATATTTTTTATTTTACTTATTTTCGATTTTTTCATCACTAACTTACAATACACGAACACCTACAAGCACGGTTCCGTTTGCGTTTATTTGTTATATATGCTTGTGAGAGCAAACAAAATACATCGAAATATTTTTGAATTTTTTTTAATTCTGCACCCTTAATTTGGGATTCTGCTCCATCATTATAAATTATTAATATCAATTATTATTAATTATTAATATTAAACACTGCTCTCGTCTTTTGAATAAACTGCTGCGGCGTTAGCCTTGTAAGCGGGATAAGATCTACGGTACCGAAGTCGACTTTTGTATTGTGGTCATGCTACTCGGCTGCTGGTCCTAGCGTCGCGGGTTCGTATCGCGCCCTTCAATCGCTTCACTGCATTCATGTTGAATGTTTGGCACATTTAAGAAAAGAGGGAAGAAAAATAAATAATTTAGAGCTTTATAAAATGTATTTCAATGTTATGCATGAACAGAATGGGTGAAATACGAAGTTCTATATTGACATTATCAATTTGAAGATATTACATTCTATTTACATTTGTAAAAAGAAGGCGCTCTCAAAGATTCTGATTAATCACTTGTTTCTTTCTTGATACCTTATACAATAACATTTGGAGAACATTTTAATATCAAATGAGTATGGAAGTAATAAAAAATATTTTTTAAACATGGTTATATTTATTTTTTGTCGAAACACTTTCGACTTCGTATAAGTTCTGTAATTTGCATTCAATGCATATCATTTTAGAAGTTGCGCTAGTCAAATTGCCTTTAATATATATTTAATTTCAATATCCGATATTTACTTTAGTTTTGGATAGTAATATCAGTATCCCATCGTAAAGCCTCAGTAGTGCAATTTTTGGATAGATTTCGTAATTTTGAACTGCGGTGAGAAGACGAGAGCAATGCCCAAAATGGCATCTTTCCCCAGCTCCTAACTTCCGCTCCCCATCGGGGAGAGTACATTAACGAAAATTTGGATATTTAGCCTTAATAGTATGAGCGTAACAATTAACAAAAAACCCATGTCTGAACTGATTAAACGAAAGTAAAAATGGGACCAAAAATCAATTATTGAAAAATGCAAAACGGGAAGAAAATGTTTGTCGATGCGTTTTAAAAAGCATATCTTTGAAGTCACTGTGATATTTGTAAATTTGACAAATTTATCAAGAGAAATAAAATAGCATTCATTCAGCCCAAGGAAAGAAATACTTTCAAAAGCAAATACATAACAGACGGGGGCTTGAAATATCTGCTTGCACATTAAATCAAAATTAAGCCAGACAAGATATTAAATCGCACTATTTTTGAGAAATAATGCATGAAAATTAATTAACCTAAGCACATCTTAAAATATGCTTTTATAATAGAATAAAAGAAAGTGAAAATAAAAGTAATTATGATACCAGCAAAAGCACGTGAGTGATAGACAAGATAAATCAAAAATATGAAATGAATGTAAAAAATAAATGACTATAAAGATCCTCCTTCACTGAAATTTTTTAAAAAGTCCTAATTTCTAATTCGCCGTGTTCATTCTTGAGCATAACAGTTGCCTCGTGATTTCAAGGCTTGAGCTTACTTTAATCCCGTTACGGCCTTTCAACTGCTTCAAAACTGAAATGTAAATTTTTAAAAAATACTGTTTTAGGATTTCACTAAGAGGAAGAATATTTCAATTGTTGGTAAATTAATAATAAATGGATTACCGCAATAATGGTATAATAATAAATGAATTACCGCAACTGCCTCTGAAATCGAAAATCATTAAACCATAGACTGTATTTCACACCTGAAACATCGCGACTACTGCGGCGATGTTCTGATGTGCGAGATTTAGGCACTTACTGTCATCTTTAAAATATGATTTTAAATTAAAAAAAAAAAATTTGAGAGATACAGAGTTTTAAATCTTTTTACGCTTCAAAACATTTCAGAATTACACACTATAGTTATTAAATGTAAAGGAATAAAAAATGTAACCAATAAAACATTGTCCGAAATGGCTCTTTCCGCTTTCTTCATCTCGGGTTAATCGGATCTAATTAAGCGAACATTAAGTAATATTATAATTTTTATCGAAATTCATATTTAGGTGATGCTTTTCATATGGTGTCGACATTAAATTTAATTAATTAATTATTAAATTCTGAAAACATTACAATTTTGTAATTATTGATAATATGTAACATTTTATAATTGTTGCTTTCCAGTAAATGAAGAAAAAATCAATTGCCGTAATTCATCTTTACAAACCTGAACTAAATCTTATGAATTTATTTAATTTTCTGGTCGATTCCTTTTCAATATTCATTATTATTTCAGCTCGAGTGAAAAGAAGATTGTTTGTAATTGTTCCCAAGCGAATTTTCTATTTAAATTTATTTGTTACTTAAGTGCAGATATAAATGCTAAAATTTTGCAATTCTATGTTTAAGTCTGATATGTTATTTTAAACCAATGAATTAAACAAAAATGTGCAATAAAAAAAGTTAAAGACTAGTTCAATCTGTACCTTTACTTATTCAAACAGCTGACCATTATCTATCGTGGAATCCAAATACGGTCTGTCATTTCATCTATATAAACTGAAGTTTTTTGAAATTCTTATTTCTTCTCTTTCTATTCCAGTCATTCCATTTCATAAATTTTGAGGTCGTCGTCCAAAGCTAACATTTTCAGCATGTAAGAGTTCCCTCTCAGTTCAGTACTTGTCCTTCCAAGATCGAATAATTCACTCGATGGCACTCAACAAATGGCGCGAAATCTCCTTAATTTCACGATGAGCTCTTAATAAAGTCATTAAGGCTAGGCTAAAAAACAGAATGACCTGAAGATGGAACGTGCTCTTAATGATTCGATTCGAATGCGCCTGGCCGAAATTCTTCGAACTGATTCTCTTCCAGCGTCATAATCAGAGTGTGAACAATTATAGCTGCCCACCTTTTATTTTTTCAAATGTTCCATAGCTAATAAGCGCCCGCAAGATTAACGCGAGTCATCTGTTGTGAAAGGGAAAACGCTCCAAAGGACCGGGTGCGTGTCATCTCCCTTCTAATTCACATCGTTTCCAAGATTCTTATAAACCAAAGGATTGATTTTTTTTTCTCTGGACTGCCAAAAACTTTGCCTACATTTAGAAATATCCAGCCTAGCTGCGACAAAGCCACAAAACCAGAAATATTGAATAAAAGAAGATGACTGATAATTTTTGGATTAAACAAACAATAAAGCTAAATGATATTCCTACAAATAGGCATCGTATGGTTATCACGATCTATAACAGTGTTAGATTTATGTCGAATAAAAACTGGCTAAAATAATTAATTAAAACAGTTTCTAAGAAATCAAACTTTAAAAAATGTTAATCAGAATTTATAATTTTTCTTTAAAAAAATAGAGTCATTTATTAGGATCGATTTTGAAAAGTCATATTTTTTTTAGATTTATTCATTTTTGGGAGAATTTTTGAATTTTAAATTATTACTTAAAATTTTTTTTCAATATTTTAATAAATTTCTATGGATGGCATTTTTTTACTGAAATAAATTTAGTTATTATTTCTAGTTTTCACTATTATTTCCTTATTTTTTAAAACAGCGTAATGTTGAAATAACGCAAAGAAATAATAAATCTAATTACCTCCAAAGCAATTTCTAGAAATTCAGCATGATGGATATCAAATTATTTAGAATAATACGAATAAACATACAAGTATTTGATTTTTTGTCGCAGTTTGTTTTGATTAAAAGGTCAATTGCCTTAATTAATCGAGTGGATGCGGATGAATTCGGGAAAAAAACCCCAGATAAAGACATCGATTTAATGCTCTGTAATTTCTGGAAGTAATCACGACTGGAGAAGCTCTGGATTTCAAGGAAAAATGAAAGGAGAAGGAATTTCTTAGAAATGTATAGAAGCAAAATCTTTCGAACATGATGTAAAAAGAGCGTGAAGCAATTTTGTCGTTGTTCGTTTTAATATATTCTTAAAATAATTCAAAGAAACTTATTTTTTCATTCAATAACCAGAAATAATTCGCTTTTTCTGCTGAACAGAAAGCTACAGAAATTATAAAAATTTAAATAATTAAAGAATCTAATAGACAAAAATTTAATGAACGGGATATTCAAGCCCGATTTCATTTCAGCTTGCTGCTGACAAATTATTCTTTTTTGTGTCCAGAAAATAAGGAGAGCGATATTATATATTTTTATCGATTTTTTTAAAATTAAATTATTAAATTTGATCAAATTTCGTGAATTTCCTGTTTTTGGCGCCGAAACATGGCGACCAGACGGAAACAAAAGATCGCTTTAAGTGATCATAATAGCAACGAAAGGCCGAAGTGAGCTCTATTTATAAGCATAGACAAATCTATCTATGCTTATAAATAGAGCTCAATGTCAGTGAGAGTGTATTGGCTATTTACAGGCCAGACTGTTCGATCTACAGCTACCAAAATTGGCATCTAAATACCTTGGAGATCAGAAATGTGCACCTTGGAGCCTTTTTTTGAATTTTTAATTAAAATTTTAATTAAACATAAGTTAAGCGAAATTTTGACGTTTTTTCGCCATAAGTTCTGATAATTTTACAGCACAAAATTGATTTTTGCCTCGAATTAAAGCTTTAAAAAATATCTTTTCAATAATTATGAAGCTTTGACCTATAAATTAAATTTCTATTTTTAATGAATTTTTAAATATTTAATTTATTCCTATTTTTCAACAATATATATCGTATAAAATAAAAGTAAAAGTATCTGAACGAGCATAAAAACAGCTTTTAATAGCGTATTGCCATCATATTTACAAAATCTCTAATTTAAAAAAAAATAAGTTAATTAGTACCGCAAATAAAACATAGAAAAATGTCATTTTCAGCACGTGGTTGTGTGAAATGAAATAAATAAGATATATGATATTTTTTTAAATAATAAATAAAAGACAAAGTTTTTTTATAATCGTTTACAATACCAAAATTACTAATTCAATGAAACAATTAAAATAAATAAAAAGATATCAAACACCGTTGCTGTAGCTGATGCGTGTAATCAGCATAAATAGATTCTAAAAGACTAAAATGAAATCTGCTATGCATATGTATCATGTCAGAACATGATTTCTTGAATGGCCAGTTATTGAAAACGTTTCAATTAACTAAACAATCTAATCTACTTTTAAAAAGATTTTTATTAATGTTTGAAGATAGCATCTCAACAAAAAAGTAGTAGATTTTGTAAACATATGGATTAATCAAACAATTTAAACTATTTTTTAAAAAGATTTTTATTTTAAGTTTAAAAAATGCTTAAAAAATTACCTTAACAAAAAGTGGCAAATTGGAGATTAAAAAGATCTTCCAAAATTGCAACAATTTATCAATATTTTTGAGATTCTAAGGCTTATTTTTGAGAAAGCAGAAATTTAAAATTTCAATTCTCTGCCCACACATTTTTGTTGATGTCAAAAACCTTATCCCATTGAACCCTCGTTGAAGCACCACGTGCTCATGCAAGTTAAATTATATTTTCATTTATTTTAGTTGTTTCATTAAATGAGTCACTTTAGTATTGCAAATGATCCAAAATACTTTGCCTCGCATTAATTGTTTTAAAAAAATTTCCCATTTCCTATTTATTTCCTTTCATTTAATCACGTGCTCAAAATGACATTTTCCTAGGTTTTATTTTCTGTAGCCATTAACTTTTTAAAAAAAATCAGAGCTTTTGTAAATGCGATGGCAACGCGTTATTTAAAGCTTTTTTTTAAATGCTTGTGCAAATAATAAAATGTCTATTTTTCGCCAACGGATTTTTGTTGACGATAAAAAAAGAGTGTAAATAATGAAATTCATGGTCTCAAATTTCGAGTTATCATGTGATAACATTATTATTTTAAGTGATTTTTTGTCTTAACTAATTTAAGTCATTATTCAGTTTAAATCGGTTTGAAAAAATTACGAGACTTTTCCCTCTCTCTCTTTCTCTAATGATCTTTAAACCGTTTACAGTTGTTAAACACGTGAGAAAAGACAATAATTCGCATTTCATATGCCAATGATACGTCACTTTACACCGGAAAAGACAGAGATGAAACAAAATATGTGCTCCGTCATCAAGAAGTCTAAAAATTTCGAAAGGAGTAAGTATTCCGGCTATCAAAATATATTCAACATCCATTGTTAAAGATTACAACTGAAAAATATACATCGAAATTCAATATCTATAATAAATATATTAATTAAACTAAATAATATAACCAAAATTAATTTTAAATGGTGATCGTTGCCATGGAAACTGTTACTTCGGACACGATTATCACAGCAACATAGTATTACCACTCGATTTGGCGGGAGGTAGGAGGGGTTCAAAAATCAGAAAATCTGTTATGCATTAAATCCATTCTTAGTGAGCGTCTACATCGTGAAATGATTAACTATGCAAAATTTCAAGTCAATCGGGTGTGTAGTTTCGAAGATATCGTGATTAGAGAGGTATTTCACTTGTATATAAATATAGATTGGTAGGAGTGTAATGTTTTGGAGATAAGTTCATATACCAAATTTACCCCAATTCATTTCAAAATATATTTCAGTTGTTTACAAATGGACAACGTGTTTTTCGGACTTTAAAAGTTTCATTCATCAAAATATTGAATTCGAAATTTTCGAGATTATAATCCTCTTTCTTTGTATACTTCCTTACAAGAAAAGTTTAAAAAAGTAGGAATTAGTACCTTTTTTTTTTTCTTGCAATCGATTAAAAATTCGTTAAAAGAACAAACATTTTTTTGAGCAATTAATTTTTATTTTGCATATTTATTTTTTAAAGCCTGTTTTAAAACTTATATCATTAAAAACAGCAGCGATAAATCCACTTCTTAGGTTTGCATATTCTGTGGCAAACGGTGGAAGATGAAAAATTTCCAGTGACTGTTCTCAAGGAATAGAATGTTACGAAATGGTGAGCTGAATGCATAACACTCTCATTACAGCGATGCTTTAAAATACCAAAGAAATACACACCAGCCACGTAAAAGCGTGGTAATTTTTAAAAGCAGAATAAAAAACACCTTGAAATTAATTTAGAAAGATTTTTTTAAATAAACATTTCAATTCTAAAAGCAACTTTGGAATTTATAAATCAATGCAATCAATATTCAGTCTGTCATTTTCCACAATGCGTTTACGAGTTCTTCAATGTCTGTGATTAAAATATTTAATAAAGATTAAAATGAAATCTGCCATGCATATTTCAATGTATCCTGTCGGAAAATCATTTCTCGAACGGCCAAGCTCACGTGCTCGTGCAAATTAGATTACATTTTTATCCATTTTAATCGTTTCGTCGAATGAGTCACTTTGGTATTGCAAATGATCCAAAAAAACTTTGTCTCCCATTGATTGTTTAAAAAAATATCGCATTTCCTATTTATTTCATTTTATACAATTACGTGCTCAAAATGACATTTTTCTAGGTTTTATTTGCTGTAGTCATTAACTTATTTTTTTTAAAATCAGAGCTTTTGTAAATGCAGTGGCAACAGGTTATTAAAAGCTTATTTTTTGAAATGCTCATGCAAATAAAATTTTTATTTTTCGCTTACGGATTTTTGTTGACGCCAAACACCTCATCCCCAAAACAACATCAAGGTTCTGAAATAATAATAACTGATGGACACGCGGAAAGAGGCATAGTTATTATATGCGGCTCTTGACTTGAAAATTAATATATTTATAAAGTTGTTACGGCAGATTTTTATTCTTGGAAAAATTAATTATAGTGTTGAGATGAATAATGAATAAATGAATCTATGTTTTGTCCAACTCTGTGAGGAACGAGCTCTTTTGCCCTTAAAAAAAACAGTAGGTGGTCAATAGATCAATTTTCCCTAACTACAACGGCTGTTCCATTTGCCTTTTCCCAATGACTAATTGCTGAAGCTTGAAAATGCATCTATTGGTGCCAAAGAAAAGGGAAATTTCCAAAGCAAAAAAACATATACTTTAAAAAGCAGTTTAACAGATTTTTAAATTACAGTAGGCCGCTGAAATTTTTAATATTTTTATAAAATTAGTCCAATATAAATAGGTCACTGACAGGAGAAAATGAATCAATCCCTAGAAATAATCCATTTTTCCAATCATTAAAGAAATTCTGGGACACAGCTTGGGAAAACTGCCAAAATTTAATGACTAATGGGTGGTCAGAAAATTCTTAGCCGGTTTCTTAAAGAATTCGAACTCGAAATATTTACTCGCGTTTTATCTAATATATTATCCATTTTATAATTATTAACTATTTTATAATATTTTGTAATAGTTTTTTTTTTAATTATTAAGGATTTGTCACTTCAGGCCTAAATATCTGTTATATTGAATTTCAAATCAATCGTTTGCATGTCCATGATTGTCTGGCATTAGATCCGTATTACTTTATCTTACATCGATTTATCATTGTATGAACTTTTCTAATGGAGGCAATTCCATAACATTAGAGTTCTATTAAAAACATAATTAACAAGTTTATATGCCTTTTAAATTTCACGATATTTTACTTTTTTGTTCAATGCAGATATTGAAAAAAATCCTTCTTCTGTTTTAAACTTCAGAAAAAATTATTTAGTTCAATGCTAACGTATGCTATTATTTTTAAATGTACATTCTCTAGTATTTTAATATGTAGTAAAAGTAGGTAATAAAAAATAATTAAAACACTGTTTAAAAATTATTGAAGTATACAAATAATGAATGTTATCATAATAGAATTCATGGATTTTAGACCGTCGGATTCTATTTTTGTTTTTATTGAGTCTATTTTAAATAGCTTTAAATTAGAAGTGCTATGTATTCCTAATATATGCTATTATTAATATATTACTAATGTATGCTACGTATGCTATTATTTTGAAATGTGTATGTAGTGAATCTCAAATCGAAGCGCCAATAGCGCCTAGAAAATTATGGCAACCCTCAATGTTGTGTCTTAGAGATCAAAATTGGCAAAAAAAAAAAAAAAAAAGGCAAAAAAAAATCCCTTTTTGAATCCCTGCCTGAGGGTGACCCTTGAAAAAGTCTTCAGGCCGGATTCATTGTATTATTATTATCTCTACTTTTGTTTAAAAAATTTTTTTTTGCCAATTTTGATCATTTCATCTGTGTCCTAGTTGTAGCAGCATTGGCGCTCTCTAGATACAATGTTCTTTTAAATATTTCTATTTTTAGATATTACTGTTTGGGTAAATTTATATTTTTTGCTAATTGTGTCTTAGAGAATTCACACTAAGAATTATACTGTTCGTATAAGAATATACTGTTCGTGTAAGAATATACTATTCGTATAAGAATATACTGTTCGTGTAAGAATATACTATTCGTATAAGAATTATACCATTCGTTTTCAGGAAGTTAGTCTATCCGAACGATCGATATTAGTAATATTCTATAATATTGCGGAATATTGTTTAATATCATAAAATATTGCACAATATTATGCTACAGGATGTCTTACCTGGAGAATGAATAAAGTATATTTTTTTCATACTTTCTGATTTCATTGATTTGATCTAAATATACACGCAGAAAACACTTCATGTACCAGCAGAAAAGACAGTTATAAAGTTACTTTTTCCGTAACTACAAATTGTGGTGTTTCGAAGGGCAGACAGTATGCATGAACCTCTGTCGGGAAGACTGTGGTCCCTATTAAAGCGAATCCTACCCCCTTTCTTGGAAAGTCAGTTGAATTTAGAAAGAAAATTCGGCAGAAAGAAAAGAAAAAATTCTCACTTGAAACGAATGCATATAAATAATCAAACTTTCACATAGAACAATAAATTGTATAAATTATATCTTTTTTACAGTTATGTCACACTTCTGAATTCCTTATACGTGTATGTTTTTGTAACTTTACAAGAGTTATTAAAGTTATGAAATTTTATTTTTCCGTCTAAAATTTAACATAAAATGAAAAAATATAATCTTACCAGTTTTGCAATTTGTAAACAAATAACCGCTTTAGAATAGCAAGCGCAAACAGATTCTTCAAAACAGAAAATTACTTAACGTATTTTCTCCCTTACCACATTCTTAATGAAACTCAACTTAGAAGAAAATTCGGAAGCCTTAGAAATCGACTCTTAATAAATTCTTATAGCGTGGCGCGGGAGAAGAGGAAAAAATATGAACTAAATGAGGAAAGAAAAAAAATGCATTTCGCGAAATATTCAAACATTTGGTTCTTGTTTATCTTGAGCTTTGGAAAGGAACAAAGTTATTGCGCAAACATTGACATAACAAATACTTGAAAGAAGTTAATATAAAAACAGAAATTATTCTTTTTCATCTTTTAAGTCTCATCTCTTCAGTAGAAGAAGTCTTTGGCCAGTTTTTAAGCAAAAAGAAATAATCAAATGCCGATTGCTTTTGAGCATCTCCAAATGCTTCTCCCACACTTTTGAATGGATGTTACTGTGCGAAAGCTCGCTTTCCTCAGGCAAATATTCTGTCATTATGAACACTCCGATATGAGCTTTCAGGTAATGTTTTTCCCGAAGTAAGTAGGAATCCTGAATTTAAAAAAAGTATCTCGCCCAGTGTTTAGAAAATTTGTAAATTCAGAAGATATCAAAATATTTAAATTAAAGTATTAAATTGTTTATCTTATGAATTCTTGCCTGTGAGAAAATGATTTTTGAATTGATTACAAAAAATGATTTTAAAAGAAAATACTAAGTAAATTATAATTGTTTCTTTAGATAATTAAAAAGCTCAGAACATTTTCTTTGTAAATCGATCGATTATTTTGTTAAGTTTTTAAACCTTATTTAATTTATTCAAAAAATGTTGCTAAATTCAGGTACTATTCAAAGAGCAAAGTTTTAAATATTCACACAATGAAAAAGACTATATCATAATTTTTTCAAGAAAAGACAATCGGAATTAGGAAAGAAGATTATTCGAATATTAAATTGCTTTAACAAAATTATTTGGAAGTTTTCTCCCAGTTGGTTTGGAGTAGTTTAGAATGTTTTCAAATGAGAGAGGCAGAAAAGTTCTGGAAGATTTTATGGACGATGAAACAAATTATTTAGAGGTAAAACTCCGTTAGTGGCCTTAAATTTCTATTTTAAAAAACCTTCTGACATTTTTTCTTCATAAATATGACCTGCGAATTTGAGTGATCTACACAATTTTAAAGAATTATCTACATTTAGAAAGTATTTAGAAAGAATGGCTCTAAAGTACCAAGTGAGCAACAATTCTAAATGGCTTCTCTAAAATTTAATTTTTTCTGACATTGGACTCTTTGAAAAAAAAATCAACATCCATTTGAGAAATAATCAAAAAAGGAATGAAGGAATTTTTCCGCCCGCGTGGTCTCCGATTATTACAGAGGAGGGAGATTTTCCCCACGATCCTTGAGTGAACCCCTTTCACTCATACAAATTATACTTCCAAACTACATGCTCCCTCTTTTGTGTTTTGAAAAATCCATTACATCTTAAAGAAAAAAGAATGTAGGAAAATATCTTCCATCAGTGAATTTTGTTTTTCAAATTAAATCTCTTAAAAGTTATCTTCTATTCAAATCACTGTTTCACATCTTCCTTAATTTCAAAATTTTTATAGAAAAAATCCTCAGAGTTAAAAAGGTTCTTTTCATTAATATTTTATGAATTAATAAAGAAAAAGAATTTAGTGGTATATAAATGCACTAAAGTCATGACGACATTTTATGGCTATTTAAATGTAGATAAAAACTTGGAGATAACCTTTCAATTGTTGATTAAAGTCATGATATTTTAATTTAAGAAGTGAAATTCTAACTATCTTTATAAATATTTAAATATTTTGATTAAGATTAAAATACTCTAAAAAATTTGACAACGAAGAGTAGCTCGCCTTCTTATGGTAAAATTTGCCAAATTCGCAGCTCAGAGAAAGGAATCTAATTTTTATTGCAAAATCCTAATAATCTTCAATAAATAAATAAAAGAAAAAATAGTACAAAAATCAACATATCTAGATAAAAAATACGACTTAAAATCAAAAATGCCTATACATCCGTATATATTTAATAAAGTAGTAAAAAAAATGTCAACTTATTTTTATATAGTATTTAATGTGGAAAATGAGGAATAATATTGCAACGAAACTTCAACTCATTCAAAAATTTAAAAAATAGCATTAATTTTTTCTTAAGTAAAGGGTCTCAAAACTTTTAGTCGTTTTCAATTACGAAGTATGGAAAGAAAAAGGTAAAATATTAAATTATAAACTTTGAATTCGAATTGGAGACTTTATGAAAAATTCGACTTCCCAAACTTTATTGTATTTCTAGAACATAACCAGCTTAACTAATTTCTCATATATATATGCTATCATTATAACAGCGAAATGAAACAATATTTCTAATTTGTCATTTATGCTTGATCAACAAACTAGCAAATAAATTCTATTTAGAATAATAAAAAGATTTCAGTCAAAGACTGGTTTTTTTCAACGATTATTTTCAATTATATAATACAGTTCTTAGCGAATAAAAATTAAATGTTGTATTTTTATTAAAGAAAATGTTTTTTCCAAATTAAATATCTAAGAATTCTGAATAATCATATGTTAAAAGGTTTCCTTTTCAAAAATAATAATAATAATAATAACATTCAACACTAGATTTTTTCAACATTCATTATATCCTTTCATCATTTTTCAAATATTATATTTTAAATTTTCAAAAAACCAATTTCCCTAATAATGTACCTCTCAAATTTATCCATTTACAATCGGCGAAGAACAAACAAATAATTTATTTGGATTTAATTTGAAATAAATATAATTCTAATTAGAGACATTGAAATTTCTACGAAACCAATATTAAAAAGAACCAGAAAAAACTCCACAATTAACCAAATTCTATATTTCTAAAACATGACCTTTTGAAACTTTTCAATCTATCAGCACTCTGATCAATAAACTAACAAATTCTAATAACTTTTATTTAAATTAAAAGGACGTTAGGTAAAGGATACAAAAAATAACTTAATTCATCTGGCCTTTCTACTTTTCATTTGAATCAATTCAATATTCTAACGACTTAGATGTATGCACTGTCTTGAACTAACAAATTTTTAAACTGAATTTATAATTTCCCTGGGACGTCTATTTCAGATTGTGCATAGATAGCGTTTCCGCCTGCTGTTTACTTCCTGTTGTAAACATTTCACCCCCGAGGGTGGGGGGCTGGCATGGCAAGCATGCACCCCTACGGCAATGGTATTTACCGTGAGCTTTAAATCTTGTTATTGTTCATTTAAAAAAATATCTAAAGGCACCGAGTTTTGGAAATCCTTCCCTGACCACAGTTGCAAATGTGGGGCATCGGAACTGGACACGGGTTAGACCTTTTTGACATTTCATCTAAGCATGGATAAATTAACAAAATTAATTGAAAAGGGAATCAGTGTTACGAAGCTGTTGAAAAGAGCACATGTAGTTCTAGAGGAAGCAAAAAATCCCTTGAATATTTTGTCTGTATTGCTCGAACTCCTGGGAGCTAACGAAGACACTCTGAAATAATACACTCACTTCCAAAAGCTAAGCACGGAGATGTAAAATGAAAAAAAAAAAAAAACCTGCTTTGATTGATACAAAATTTGGCAAGAAAGTAGCATATATATTTATGCATAACACAAAATCAGTAATTATATACAGAAATGAAAACAATATTAAATTTTTATAAGCTATCAAATAATGACATACTGGAGACATAAACAGAATTATGTATAAAGTGAAAATAAGCAGCATAAGATGAGGAAAGGGACATTAATAGGGTACGTACCCCCTATTAATAGGGTATTAACCCTTTGCAGTCCGATGGTGCCTCTGACTCGACATTCAAGACTGTGCATCATTTTGACGTTTTATTTATTTATTTTTCAAATTTAATTGTTAAAAACGCCTTCATAATGGTTAAGAGATGTAGATTCATTTTTCAAAGAAATTCGACTTAAGATAATTATATATATATATTTATTTTTCATGGCAATAAACAAATCTTTGTATTAGGTGAATAATTGTGCATCTAATTATTTTTCGGACTGCAAAGGGCTAAACCTATTTCGGAGTCGCTTAATCATTTTGCTAAGTATTCTTACCTTGTTTTCCTACTTCAAAGCAACATTTCAAGCTCATCACCACCTACATCCCCACTTATTGAAATAATGGTCGTCAAGGGGGAAATTAAAGAGTTGGGAATAATTAGAAAGCCAATCTTTGAACAACACAAATGCGGCTCCGGTTTCTTTCAGCATTTTCAATTTCCTCAATTTACACACACACGTACACACAGGCAGGTGTTTCCTGCACCTCCAACACCAACCTTAAAATCCCAACTCCGACACACAGGTATTTTCCCCACTTTCAGCATTAACCCCCCGAAAACATAACTCACATACACAGGTATTTCCCACGCCCCCAGTATTAACAACCCAAAACCACAACACACCCTCATTCATTTCCCACGCCTCCAGCATTAATCCTCCATAACCACACCTCACACTCATGCATTTCCCAAGCTTCCAACTTCAACCCTTGAAACCACAGATCAAGAACTCATTAACCACACCGTCTGATCTACCTCCAATCTCTAGTTCTCGTAGATATCCACACCGCCAACTCCATGCAGAGTCCACAAGTCTCACAACTACAAACGCAAACACATTGCCCCGCTAAAACCAGCTCTCAATATTCAATATTACGTACAGTATCCGATATGGCTGATAGTTAATCAAGAAAATCTAGTCTTTTCATAACTTCAGGGTGATACAAACTTTATCACATTAACTATTTTCAAATTCCGCAAAACTCACTCCACTCACTACATAATGGACCGTTGCACAAATCAAACTCCACTCCAACTCCCTAGAAAAAGTGCATTAATTTCATTCCTTGAATCATGCCGTACATAAGAGGTCTTTTGTGGAGCACATCGCTAGGGAATTTCTTGATTCGCATAATTGCATCTCAACTTGATACTGGAATGCATGTCAGTATCCTCATGGCTCAGCAAAAACCAAATATTTTGCACTCAAATTAAAAACGAAATTTAAAAAATACTGAATCCAGTCGTTTTTATTCTATTTCTGAGAAACACGTTGAGTTGAAGTAGAATAGAAACGGTACGTGCAATTTGCTCAAAAATGTTTATAAGTTGCATGAATTATTACCAGTATTCTGTACAGCTTCCTTGGTCAATTTATGAATTAAAATATTGAATTTACTCTGAGTTGGATGCTAAACTGCTCAAACCTAACATCTAGCAATTCTCGATCATATTTCCGCACAATTCGATTCATCACGATCATTATATATTGAGAAGAAATCAAGTTTGGGTTGAAGCGCTATTTGTGTCAAATAATGAAAAAAAAAAGATTTGATTCTCAAATTTTAGGATAGATACTTGTATCTGCGATTCTGTGCGAAAACATGCCGTAATATCGCTTATTCCTTCCTTGGCATTTCTTTAAGATCCCGTTTCAAATTTTCGATCTCAATATTTCAGATTTCCTTGTGGTCATATCAGTTGGAGCAAAACTAATTTTTCTTAATTTCAGTTAGTAAAATTTTAAAATGTTAGATTAACATCGCTCGTTTATGGCCGGAAATGGGTAAAATGCATCTAGGTTGAAATGCTCCGTTAGTTTATGTAACAGCTTGCGCGAGAATTCGTGATTTAAGTGAACCAAGAGACAGAACTAAACAACGAAACCGGATAAAACTAATTGAATGGCCCTCCTTAAAGAATGCGATCAAAATGCTGAAATAATAAATAATTTATTTATTTCATTAATGTAGATAGCACGAAGGATGCGAAAATCAGCAAAGATTAAGAATCATAACACAGACTAATATAGAAATTTGTATGAAACTTGGTCATTACATTAAAAAAACTTAAACGCAGGCAAAGAATTATTTCAAATATCAAGAGAACGTTTTGGGTACGAATTATGATTTCCAAATACGAATTAAACTGGAGTACTTCAGGGTCAATTAAAAAATGATACTGAAAATGAATGATACTTCTTCTTCTTCTTATCTCCATCATGGTCTCTAGGAGTCAGACCAGATCAAATAAACCGTTGATTCTGAGATGGTCGGTGACTGTCCAAGGAGATGAATAAATATCCCCTACACTGAGGTCAAGGCACTCAAGGATGTGAGTGGGAGTGGCCTGGAAGTGTTGACATTTAGGACAAAGGGGAAAGGATTTCTTTCGCTCATAGAATTTAAGACATTTTAAGTGTCCGCTGGCAAGTCGCGAAATGCAAGTATGGGATGACCTATCTCCTGAGATGGAAAGAAAGAAACCTGGGTTAGGCCCCTTGTACCAGTTACTTGATGAAGGAACCAGCCAGTCTTTTGTGATGACAGATTTTTTGACGGAGCAAAGCTCCTGATAGGTCAGCTTGGTAGAAGTTGGGGTATTTTGAATGCAACCCTCTTTAGCCAATTTATCAGCCATTTCGTTGCCGTGAATATCAACATGTGAGGGCAACCAGTGAAGATGTATTTGATGATGTTGAGAGATGGTCTTGAGCTTAATGAATGATACTAAAAAATGATAATGAAATGTAACGTCCTATGAAATAGACAGTAAAACTGTAATGGCATTCATTTTCTTATATCTTTCTGTCCTCACTTGATTAGATTTTCCATTACCCCTCTATCATTAACCCTTTGCACTCGGAAAAGTAATTCAATGCCTAATTGTTCTTATACAAGAGCTTGTTTATTGCTAGGCGCGCGCGTGGGTGTGTGTCAAATTAAATTACTTATTCGGAAGAAAAATATCGTTTATATAATGTATATTTTAACCTCGATCTCCAAAATGTTTTTGCATTTAGCTCATAATTTCTCTAAATATTAAGGAAATTCCTCGATCTATAGCGTTAAAAATTAGTAGGTCGAGATGCTTTTAAGTTTTAGTACCTGAACTAACAATATATTTTTTATCTGGGTCCATCCCACATTTGATAAAAACTCAAATATCATGATTAACCGCGAAACAAATGTTTTATATAAACGCAGGTGCGCCTTTTGATTGAGTAGTCAAAGATATTTTGACTTAAGCTTCCCTGCCTTAAGAATTTGATTTGTAATTCACAATACGAGATTTGCCATATCAATTCCTAAAAAGGAGTTTGAATAACAGCCTGAAATCAGAAATGTGATTGGAATATACCGACTGAAATAAGTAAACGCTATTAGGAAGAAATTTCATGAATAGTCAACGAGTTCGATTAAGGAGTCCTTAATACTTGGAAATAACCCGAAGTAAAGTTACATCGAAACTTAATTGAATGGCTTTTGACAAAGTTGCAATCCATATTTAGAGGACTAGTTGATCTCTAAATAAACAATTGCAAAAATCAATGAAACTAAATTGTAGTTTTAGAAGTTCATTTTAGAAAATTTTTATTAAAATTTGTAATAGATTATTGTATCAAAAATATTCAGCCTCCGTTTTTAGTTTGAGAAGATGCACTTATTGCCAGATTATTTTTTGTTTGAGATTTATTCATTTTTGAGCGAATATTCGATTTCTATATTCTACATATTGTTCCTTTAAAATGTATTAATACCTCTCAAATTTGTGAAAGGCATTAAAATCTAAACTAGTATTCTGATGTAATAAATAAGAATTCATTATATCCAAACATTAATTACCAAGCAACTAGTATACCACAATTATCTAAACATACCTGACTAGTTCAAAGCAAGACGACAGCAGGAAATTCAGGAGAAAATATCACTCTCCATCCAAAAACAGCACAACACTATAATAATCGTGTTCCTTTTTCAAACCATCTTAGAACTGGTATTCTGAGTCCAAAAGTTGGAAGAATGACACTTGCAGCAGCGATAGCTTCAAAATTTACAGACCATCACATCTCATGTGAAATGCCCTGAAAGAGAAATTGTTGCCGCAAGTTATAAATGATAAATTCAGAATTATTTCTTTTTCCGACCTGTGATGCGTTGCCCTACTTCATAACGATTCCTGTGGAAAATTTTATGCTTAATAAATATTTCACATCGCGAATAAAATTTGAGGGAATGAGGGTCGTTAAGCAAGGTTCAAATTTCTCATTAATCTAGGCAAACAAAAATACTGTTCAAGAATCGACAGTAACAAAAATTGTATCCTTGAATCATTTTATAATCACAGAAATAATGATTTTTTTATGGCAAAACGGCCAAAATTAGATAAACTGCGTCAAAAAATGTTGCAAACATCTGTTTCACATACGCAATGGAATATCATTAGAATATGTGAGCGCCTCATTACTTAGAACCCACGAGCTTGGCTTAACATTACAGTGTTATGCTTTTATTATAATTTTGGTTACATTGAAGTAACAGACCTTTATTCAGAATTCATTAATGTTACAATAGAAAGATTGCCGTACAAATGCGCTTTAAAAGTTTCATAAAACACTGAATCAAGTTTCAGGGTAGTGGAATAAGTTTATTACGCGAAAAATATAAAGCTGAAATATTAGCTACAACTACGAAACCATCTATAAGAAACCATGTAAAAAACATACGAGAAAAAATTTTAGAGACCACTTTACTTACCAGCTTTACTTTTGAATGAAGAATGTAGTCAGTACCATTTTTACCAATATCAAAGCATTTACCATACAGCCAGATTTCTCGATTCAATCTTCATAAAAATTTGTTACCCGATTTGTTCTCTGACCCGATATGATCTCTTTACTCCTTTTATAAGCAATTATTATTTCCTCCAAAGCTCCTTCTTTTTCATGTACCTTCTAGAGTGGCGAGAACCAACCACCATGTCGGACGCTTCTCATCCTCCTTTTGAGATGCCCCAGGGAGAATAATTCATAAGATATAGGTGAAATCCAAATTTCTGTTGTCTCGAACTTTCAGTTAGGCTTCAGTGATAACAGAACGCCGTCTTGATCCTTCGCGTTTGTGAAGTCATCTTCAAATACCCTAACCCAATCTCTTACCACTGCTGCTTTACTCGTCGTATTTTTTCTATGCGCTTCATTCATTTCAGCACATCTTCTGAATTAGGAAAATGAATGACAGCGTGTAGGCCACAGTCAGTGGAGTTCTCATTTGACTGGGGCATTTAAATTCACCCAGAGAGGCTTTTTTTTAAAAAAAAAAAATTCTTTTTCCATAATGAAGTCAATAATTAGTGAATTGATGCAGACACTCAATGCACGTGCTCGAAATGTTAGCTGGAACGTTTCAGAGGCCGAATTTCAAACGATACTGACTTAAAAGAATGCCCGTACAATTGATGCCTTAAATTCATAGGTTTATAATTCAATACATTATTAATAATTTGTGTATGTTTCCACATATTCTAAAGTCAATAAATATTGGGTTCCTTGATTTTTCCCATACCATTTTAACAATTTTAAATACGAAGTAATCGAGAAAGTAAGTTAGACGAAAAAAGTACGAAATCATTAAAATACTTAATCGACATGATTCATATTTGCTGGAATGGAATTTTGAAGGAAAAAAAAACTTCCAAACGCTTTTTGGCGCTTTTGAGCTTTTAAATTGCCAGAGCTTGCGTATTTTCATTGATACTATCATATTTATATTTCTTTTATATCAATATTTCAGCACTTAATTATTAGTTAGTCGACTAATTCAAATTTTGATACTATACTAGATTATCACCTGGTAAGATGTTAATAAAAAAATTGATCCGACTGTTTTAAATACTTTTAATAATGGATTACAAATGAAAAATTAAGAAATAGACAAAAATTGTAATGAAACTTTTGCTTATTATAACGCAATTAGATATGATTCCACTTGAATAGCTGTAATTTCATTTAATTTTAAATATCATTTTTTTAAACTTAAAAATAGAAGAAATTTGCTTTTGATAGGAATTTCAGGAAAAATCTGGGTTTTTTTTACTATTTTAATGTAATATCAGTTTTAGTATATCGTGAGTATACGTTATCGACACTGATTTAAAAAATGGTTATTCCTTTCCGAATATATTTTCAAGACAATTTCAATTTCCTATTACTCAAAATGGTACGTATTCATAAGAAATTATTTATTAAAATATTTCTGTCAATCAAAATGGAGTCGGGGTCATCAATTACCATATTGTTCAGAACCACTCATTTCCGGTTGGATTGAAGTTTTCTAATTTCGAATGCCTCAAACAGACTTAATCAGAGCTAGCCTAAACTGTGAAGACGAAATATTTAAACGCAAAATGTTATTAAAAACGAGTTAATCACCCTACAAATTCACACAGTTCATTCAACCATTGTGAAACGCTGAATTAATCCTCAGATTCTATATCTAGCCCTTTCGACAAGTCAAAGAGGGGAGGATTATTTTTACACCAATTAAAAATTACACTTCAGTCTTTGGTTCATTGACTTCTTTAGCTATAATAAGGCAAAGCCTTTTCTTCTTCTTTCAGAATCGAAATTTCAAGGAAGTAAATGCCGTCTTAAAAACTGCAGCAGACGTTACGCAAAAATCCATCGCATAGCATCTTCAAAGTTAAAACAGAAAAAAAAATATCTTAATAAGCTTCAGAGTGTTATTTTATTTTTAAGTGTGTGTTTTTCCACTTTAAATAGCTTTCGATTGTCGTCTGTATTTTTCTGTCTTTCTTTTCCCAAACACAAAAGAAATAAAATTTATTTTCATCTGTTGAAATTTTTCGGCATTTTATTGCTTTGAATTTCTTAAATACTTATATTAATTTTATGATTTATTATCCACTTTACAAAATGGCTGTTTCGGTAATTTTTTTTAACGTTGGTAAAATATTTGCTTAAATATTTTCTGGTATTTGTTGCTTGTGTCTCCCGCAATCTCATTTATTTTAAATGCTGTTCTTACTTCGAGACAATATCTTTATGAAAGATGCAATACATGACCAACGGTTTAAAATGTATGCAGTAAATAGAATTCAACACAAATTATAATTCTTATATAATATTAATATTTTCATTAAATACATGTAAGATTATAAGTTGTCTCAGCAATTAAACTGCCAAAATATTTTTAGAATGTGTAAAACCTTTATTGCAGTGAAATATGTTGTTTTAAATAACACGAAATTGTTTTCCACTTCCTACCAGTTTTTATTGCTTGAATCAGTTCTTGGTACTTTTAGACTAAATTTTTCGGGACTACATTTTGATATGTTAAACATACATTATGAACCTATGGATTCTATATCGATGCAAATTTCACGGTTGCAAACTCTTATGGAATGAAAGAAATTTTTTTAAAAAAGATAAAAATAACAAAAAGGAATCAATTCTAGCATTAGACACATGTTTTGAGATTGCAAATGACTCTATAATTAAGTATAGGATTTGAGACAGTGGCCTTTTCATAATTTTGATTCTTTTGAGAAACTGGGGAAATTGTTTGAAAGAACAGACACGCTCAATAAAAGAGACTGCACGCACAAATCTTTGAGTGAGTCACACCAAAAGTCCATCACTGAAATAAAACAAAAAGGGCACGCTCTCTTCTCGAAAAGTTTGCTTAATTTTCATAACTAGAGATTACTAATATGACGAGAGATACGATATTAAGAAAAACGAAATGTAAAAATATGATTCGCTTAACGGGAGATGTTTTCAAGAACGAGTGGCGAGGACACACCTTCACTTTGTATAATGGTACGTATAATTTTAATATATGGTGCCGAAAACCTATGTGAATCTGGACCTTGAATTTATACTTCCTGCTTTTTACGAAATATCGGCAAGTTCACTTTCTTACTGAACCTTTTGTATTTATACTTCATATTACTGCAATGGCGACGGCTGATGAAACAAGAAACAAAATGGCGCTGCTCAAGCGAAAACGGAAAACTGCTCGCGGTAACATTACTCGTTTTTCTGTTGAAGTAAGTAATATAAAAGATGATTTTTCAATTGAAAATGTGGAATTTTTTTGTAAATGTTTAAAAGCTGCCTTAAATGAGATGAATTTAATAGATGATGAAATACACAATTTGCTTTCTGATGAAGAATACGAAAACGATATTTTACAATGCGAAAGCTATATCGATAATGCCGAACTTACAATTTTTAAATCTCAAAAAATGATTCAAAATAAATTAGTGCCAACTATGAATGTTACTTATCCGGCTCTTAATGATAATAATTTGGCAATGAAATTGAACCCTTGTAATACAACGCCTGCTATTCAATCGCATACTGTAAAACTGCCTACAATTAAGTTAGAACCGTTCAAAGGCGATTTAGAAACAATTGGCATTAAAAATACTCAAGATAAAGAGATAACTATTCGTGATTTTAAAATTTTAAGTGATTTTCACAATTCACTTTGAAAAGTTGATCACTGCCGTGTTGTAAAGTTGCCATGGAAACGAGAGGTGATTCTTTCATCAAATAATTACGAAATAGCGCTCAAACGATTTCAAATACTCCGTAACAAACTTTTAACTCATTCAGGCTTAAGAGATATTTATACAGAACAAATGCAAAATTACCAGTATATGGATAACCAACATGTTAAACTTGCCGAAACGAGTTCTTGCAACGAATCTAAACTATTTTACCATCCTCATAATATAGTTAAAAAACAAAATAATAACGAAAAGAAATGGCGAATTATATTAGATGCTTCTTCTCATACACCAGGACATCCTTCCTTAAATGATGCTCTTGAGCGGAGTTCGAATTTTCTTCCAGAAATATTTGCAACATTGTTACGATTTCGACTTCCCAAATTCGAACTCACTAGTGGCGGACGTCAAACATTTTTGCAACTTATTTTGGCTGAAGAGGATAGAAATTGCACTAGGCTCCTGTGGTTTAAGACAGAAAAGGATGCAAACGGAAAAATACACTTGCGAAATCAAATACTTACTTACCGTTTTTCCCGTTTACCTTTTGGATTGACTTCTAGTCCCTTTGTGCTACTCTTCGTGAATTAGCTAATACGGATTCGAATACCTACCCTACTGCATCTAAGCACCTGGAGAATAATATTTTCATGGATGACTTTGTTCTGGAAATGGATGCTGCTAAGCAAGCAACAACTCTTTACCAAAAAATGCAAGATTTAATTGCACAGATAAGTTTACCCTTAGCTAAATGGAATACAAACTCCAAGAACCTACAGGATACTTGGGAACTAAAAGACCAGCTTTAAAAGAAGTTCGAAAGTAATGGGAATTAGATGGAATACCAAGGAAGACATGTTTCATACAGACATAAATGAAAATGTTTATCAGTTTGCTGTTCCTGCAACACAACGCTTACTTTTGAAAATTGTATCAAAGTTGTATGATCCTTTAGGCCTCTATGCTCACAATGGTATAAAGTGGAAATTTATTGCACCACGAGCAGCTTGGTGGGGAGGATGGTGGGCGGAAGAATTTGTATCTGCATCTTTCGTGCGAAAGGAAAGGAGATTACCCGTCCATTCCAACTGGTCATACCTCTGGAGGTTGACCAGGGTGGGGAGGATGTTGCGGCAAGCAAGCAAGCAAACAATTTAGCATAATTACCTTTTACCCGAATGGCATCACCTGTTTTGTTGTTATTCTAAAATTAATTATATTTGTAACGTCTACTTTGTGAAGAATAAAAATTATACTTCATTAATGTCGTCTCCCAAGATTTAATAGAATTCGTTTGTATTAGTCTGTGTTTAGGGTTTGCTTGAAGACAGCTCTTTTCTATCTGGAGGAAGTTTCGGCCAGATAGTGTTGTCGAACTTGACTTCGAGAGTTTGAGCAAGTGCTTGCTGAGCGACTGAGAATCTGTATCGCGTTCCATTTTTCAGGAAAGGCCATCAAATCGAGTAGGTACCCAGATCTATTCGACGAGGATCCTTTTCTTATGTTCACCATTTCTGTATCTGATCGGGACATCTTAAAGTTTAAAATAATGCATATCTATAGCTGGAGGTAAACATGAAAAACTAAACCTTACTTTCAATGCCGATTGGATAAAAAAAGTTAGAAGCATACGTTCAAAAGCAGAAGTTCCAGGTTCATATACATGTAAATGAATTGAAACATTTTTATCTAATATAGATACTTGGCCGTAGCAGCTCAGACATAATGAATTATTATTTTTTTTTCTTTTCCTTTTTTCCACTTTTAAAAAGAACATTTTTTCTCGTGGCTAATATTCATTATAAATAGTGAAGACACATAAGGCAAAGTAAAAATGTGTGAAACATCTAAGTCATTCAATTGTGACTGAATTTAATAAAGTACTTTATTTTCCTTATGAAAAATAAGAAGTCTTCCCTTTTACTCACCCCCCAAGTACAATTTCTCTTTTATTGTAGCTAATTCTGTTAGAAAGATTAAATCGTCATCGTCCTCATTAACCACAAAAATTCTGTCATTCCGAGATTAAATTTTAAAAAAAGCGGAGGGTTAAAAATCTGCACAAAATTAGAATAATTTTTTAACTTTTTAATTTGTTTAAAAAAGTAATAGATTAAAAAAGTATTTAAATAATTATACTGTAGAATCTTTGAGTAGTCAATAAATGGCATTTTATTTTGATCCGCTATAAATACACCTTATGAAACATATGAACCTGTGGATTCAATGAAGGTTATCTCTTCTGGTACATATTTGTTAGTATATTGTATTTCTGCATGTTGCCAGAACAGAACTTTTCACAGAACACTGTTCTGGCACAACAGAACTGTAATAAAATACTATAGACCCATTCCTATCCAATGCTCTGGTTTCTCTTCAAAATCGTGCATAAGATATCTCTTAACATTGCCACCATCAATCTCGATAAAAGTGTTTCTTTTTTTAATACAAAGCGTGGACTTTAGTACGCTTCACCCCATACTTATGTACTCCAGTTTCGTATTTCCCCTTCACTACAGGTTAGCATTGGGAAGAATGAGAGATCAAATGTGCGAAATAGTTTCAAGTCTTCATCTCATTGGTTGGCTACATGAATTCTATCATCAATGGCTAATTGACATCCGTAATAGTTTTTATCTCTCACTTACTGTTTGGCTTGTGTTAGGTTTTGGCTAACAGGAATATTATGATCACTTCATATTTACTTTTGAAGTGAACGTTTCCGACGTTACGATCAAAAATCGGATTTTTTCACAATCAAGTTTATGAATAAGTAACAATTACTACTCATCGACAGTGGTATGTCTCTGGTGGCATGTGCCTGAAACCACTGTGACGCCGGCTCCCCAACATTTTCCCTGGTCCCTGTAAAGCTAGAAGAGTATTCTATGCTGATCTCTATTTCCTAATGGGATATTACAATATTTATGAACTTCACATTTGAAAGCACATTCCAACGATCCATTGAATTAAAACATTCTCAACTCCAGTCGATCAATTGGTGCAATTTTGAAATCTTGTTTTACGATTAGATCTGACCAAAATACGGATTTCACTATGTGGATAATTGACCCTCGATTCTGTCTCTGACCAAAGTGGACTTTGTTTGGATATATATTGTATGTATTCAAAAAATGAAAAAATTGGACATCTTTTGAAAATAGTTTTGTTACCATTTGAAAGATTAATGTGGCAATCGGAAAACTGATGAGCAATGAAAATATAAATGCATTACTCACCTCGCCTGCGATCGCTCTTTTTGCGTCGAAATGAAGTCCCGCCGAACGTATGAATTGACATTAATGTCATTTATTAAAAAAATAGATCAATCAATCTTTAACATTGAAGAGAGCCAATCCGAAAATATACTAAAACACTTAATTAGTTGAAATTATTTACAGAATTATATACAGGATTTCTAGTATAAACATATGCGATGGAGTTTTTTCACCACACATCACAAAGCTCTTAGAAGCCAAAGTTCCTGTTTCTTTTTCAATAATTCCAGGAGTTTAGTTGTCTCAGTAGTAGTGGAAATGCTTTTTGTGACAATTAATGAGGAAAATAGCGATAATTTCGAGTAACTGCAAGCTGGATTTATTTCTAAGAACTACTAATGAAATATTAAAATTATTTTCAAAAGCTTCAAGGTAATCTTAAATATATATACTATGTTTTTTGTTCTTTACTATGAAAAATTTAAAGTTATACGAAACTAAGGAGCGCTAAAGGAAAAATAGATGCACGATGACTCTATGTAGATAATTTTCAAACCCTTGACTGGTTATCTTAGAATATTGTTTGCATTAACATTCTATTCTCTCTAAAATGTGGGAAATCTGCTAATTTTTTTTTTTAATTTTTCGTAAGAAACAGTCAATAAACTGAAAAAATAATGACTTTCCCAACTTTTTGAGAAATTTATGCTTTTCTGGAAGCTTTTACTTCAGTCATATTTTAGGCAGTTCAGTCATTTAACAGTTTTGATTAGTATATTTTAATTTTTTATAAAACATTAACAGTCTAATATGTTTAAATTATGGATAATCTACTAATTTTTTAAATTCTTTTGTAAGAAAAATTCAATAAACTCGAAAAAAATTATAATTTTCCCGACTTTATGAGAAATTTATGCTTTTTTGAAAGCTTGTATTTCAGTTATATTTTAATCAGTTCATTTAAAAGCAGTACGGATCAGTATGTTTCACGTTTCATGACAATTTAAATATTTATTCTTCACGTTCTTAGTTTATGGTATAATTTTTAGAAGAGAAATAACTAAAAATGTGAATGGGTTTTTTTAAATATTCAAAATTACTTAAAATAGAAATTTAAAGATTTTTTCAATTAATATGGTACGCATTTTTGTATGGAAAAAATAAATGTGTTTTTCTTTATATACGTAAGTAATAGTTTGTTTTTTAAAAGAAAAGTAATTGTTTTCATTCATATGGTTCTTGAATAATAATTTAATTTTTAATTGCTAAAATAATTATATTTTTAAATATAAAAATTTATTTAAATAAGCATTTTTAGTCTAGATTAATAGATTTTATCATTTATATGGAAGCTAAATTTGATTTTTGTGACAATTTGGAACTGAATATAATTAATATTATGCAGTTTTGTCAACAATACCCACATGCATAAACTTTCAAAATGTCAGCCCATCGGTAAGTAAGGAAAGTAAGGAAAACCCTTTATAAAAAAATCGTTTAGCGTATAAAAGATGAGGTATTTTAAAAGATATCTAATTCAAAGAGAATTTTGAAATTGGCATAAAAATTTTACAGGTAAATTTTGAAGAATAATCATACTTTTAAATGCTAATAAGAAACAATTGAGATGTTTTGAAGCGTTTCTATAATACAATAAACTTTATAAATAATCTTTAATTATTCGTATAAATGTATTGTCAACGCCATGGATTAAAATTCTGTTGCCCTATTTGATTTTACCATTTGATTTGTTTACCTTAATAGTTGTTTGAGTATTACTTTTTATGTTTTTCTTACGAATATTTTTTATGATGTTTTACCAACTATTTAAATTTTTCTTTTTTAAATACATAAAAATGTTCTGGAATAAATGTTATAATTTTATTCAATATATCCATCCAAATTTGTAAATAAATTATTCATTTCGTATTATTGCTGTAATTAATTTTTTTATATAATTTGTTATAATTTGTTATATTATTAAAATTATCGCAATCAATAATTTTAATAATATTATTGATTGCGACGATCATACTTGTGAGAAGGTCCTTTACAGGAAGTTTAATACTTCGATTCGCTAGAACTAAAAATTAATATTAATATTACCTTTCAGTCCATTTTATTTATTTAAGAAAAAAATAATCAAGTTATTAACTTGCAGTTGATAATCACATGTCGATAAGTGGAAATCCATAATTAACCCACTCCGAAAAATAAGTAGAGGCAAAATTATTCACCTCATACGAAAGTTTTATTGCTAGGAAAAATAAATATACAGAATTCTTTTAAGTCGAATTTCTTTGAAAAATGAATCTACATCTCTTAATCACTATGCAGGCGTTGTTAATAATTACATTCGAAAAATAAATAAATAAAACGTCAAAATGATGCCCAATCTTGAATGGTGAGTCAGGGGCACCACCGAGGTGCAAAGGGTTAAAATTGGCCCTTAAGAAATACAAATTATTTTTAACAAGCTTTGAGGTGAACTCAGATTCTACTTTCCTGATACAAAATAAAATTTTCTTTCGCCATTTTCCCATCTAATTTCATAAATTAGATCTACACTTACTTTACATCTTACTTTTACAAATACTATTTATTTGTAGGTATTTCAATCCATGTATTCTTATGGAGAGTGGGTTATTTTTTAGCGAAGGAATATATCATCTCAATAAACATCTACTAAAAATCAATTCTTGATTTTCATGATTGAAAAATGTCTTGATCAATTAGCCAATGAGTAGGGTTTGAACATTCATTTTTACAACAATTGGAAGATGCAATATATTCAGTTTCCCTGGATAGAGAGAAAAGAACCCTAAGAGTTTGTTGCTTATTAGCATTTGAATGACTTGTTCTTGGAATTCCATGCATCGTTCAACATAAGGAAGGTAAGATTCCGTGATAAGCGTTTAACTTGCATTAGTCTTGTGCCTGCACTCTGCCTCGAAGTGACGCATAGCAGAATTTTCTGTATTATAAAAATTTGAACGACAAAAATAATAGTGGAGATTTTAGAAAAAGTCCATTTTATTACATTTTCTTTGTACATATGGTAGAAAAATCCAATGAAACACAACGATATAAAGAAAGGAAGGGAGATCAAAAGATTTCATGCTTCAGATTATATGAAAGAAAAAAAATGTTTGGCCAGTGGATGAGTAACAAAAACTTCCTTTATTTGAAATCTATAATCAAGTTCGTTCATTTCGCCAAAAGAAATCGCGAAGTGAATATATATATATATATATATATATATATATATATATATATATATGGCTACCATTTAAAACCGTGCTGCATTTCTCAAGTTGAATTTTGCTTGGCAAATTCTTTTTTTGAAACCGCATTAATCAAAGTAACAGATTCGTGTGCATTGTGATCAAATGCCAAACCACAAATTTCACTTCTGAACTTCAGATAGAGAGGCTTATCATCACTTTTCAAGAATGTATTTTCCTTGACGGGTGCTTTCAGATTTCTATTCTTTCTATATAAATGGTTGTTGAAACGAAAACAACCTTTCCCCAGATGCGCTTTACTCTCTGGTGAAAAGAATCAGTAATGGAAGTGAGAGACATTTAAATTCGCTTCTAAATATTAAGTGAAAAATAAATTAATATTGGTGAGCATGAATTCAGTAAATCAATATGAAAATTTAACCTGGCCTAATATTTATTAACCAAATGAAATATTCAAACTAAAAGATGACGTTAGGTGGTTGTTGAGTCCTCGTGAAGAAAATGCAATAGCGAAGAAACAGCTAATTATAAAATTGATGTTCGAAATTATTAGTTTAACCGATTGAAAATAAATTTATACTAAGAAATAATTGAAGAATCCATGTTTCACAAATGAAATCGGAAGAGCTTTCACAGCAGTTTCATAAGTCAAAGTTACAGTTATTAAATTAAGAGAGGTGAGGTAAACGATCAAATTGTTTCTCAAGGTTGAATATAAATTGAAATTTTAAAAAAAGTATTCATTTTAAAAGTACTGATTTTATATAATATATAATACGAACGTGTTCTGTAATCATTTTAAAACTGCTTAGTTCGTTCCGTTGAAAACAATCCCCCTCCAATTCTATATTAATGTAGTCTGCAACCTGTTTTGTATTTTATTGTGGTCTAAGACTGGATTAAGCTCTGAAACGGCTTATGAATGATGCAAGTTTGCTACACATCTTCCAAACCGAGTTATATTTACTGATTCTAATTTAATTTCAATTTCTTAAGCAGCAAATATTAGGGAGAAAGTAAATAAAACTAACTTTTAAATGCTTAATGCTTGCTGGTTGCAGTACCTTTTTTTTTTCATTCGCTTTTTAGGAAATTTCCAAAAATACTTTTAAACAAAATGATTAAAAAATGCAGCTTTTTTATATGATCCAATGCAAAGTTAGATACGGTTGTTAACTTTTTTAAACGTCAGTTAACTTTGAAACAAAAGGGGGGGTCCTGAGTTTCATAGAAATCGCGAAAAAAGCCCAAAGAATAAAGCTCTGAACTTTAAAAACAGGTGTTTTTCAATTCAATAAGCTAAAATGAATGTATCCAATGGCTTTTGTAGAATGAAAGCGAGAACTAACCTACTATGAACATAATGAAAAAGGGAATTAGATGCCTCTCTCAAGTATTAGAAGTCATTTGGCTACTTTTCCTCTCTGATTTCTTGATTCTTCCTGTCAGCATCCTCAAATTTAGAAAAAAGCAAGATTTTTATTCAAAATTTTTTTAAATTCAATTCATTAATTTTTGTTTCTTATGGATTATGTTCGAAGTATTGCTCTTTTTTTCTCTTTTGTTTGAAGTTTTTTTTATTGAAATAAAAAAAATCGGCTTTTCCCGCCCTTTGACTCCACGCCAGATCTTCATAATGATCTTCTGGGGAGATGTTTTTCCCGGAAATGGTGAAGATTTTACATGAATTCGAACGAAAAGATCTTATTTAATTAGAAACTTATTTTTACAAGGGTTTTTCTTTACCTTTACTAATCTTCGCTCCCAAATCTCTTTCTTTCATTCTAGTATGCTTCTAAATATCTCTAATTAGAAGATTCATCAAAGATGCATCATTACTTCAAAACACGATTGGACCAAGGACGTCTATTTTATATCTTTTTAAGTAATAAATGTATCATAATTAAAAATTCAGATATTTAATAAAATTTTTATCCATTACTTTTGTTACAAATGCTTGATAGCTTTGTAATAGTTAAATTACAGCATTAAATTTTACAAATATTAACCCTTTGCACTCTGAAAAATAATTAGATGCAAAATTATTCACCTAATACAAAGATTTGTTTATTGCTACGAAAAATAAATATACATAATCCTTTTAAGTCGAGTTTCTTTGAAAAAGTAATCTACATCTCTTAACCATTATGTAGGCATTTTTAAGTATTAAATTTGAAAAAAAAACCCATCAAAATGATGCACAATTTTGAATGGTGAGTCAGAGGCACCATCGGAGTGCAAAGAGTTAATTTACCATTCTCACTGTTATTTTCAATCTAGTACTGTAACTTACTTTCAGATAAAAAGCCTTTAAAATAAGCGACAAATACAAAAAGAAAACATCTTTGAAATATCTTTCCAAATTCCTTAATCTAACTATTCCTAATCTTACTTCAGATACACTAAAATTCCTTATTAAACAAGTATTTTTTAACAAACCAGATTTGTAAATGCGTTCAAATTTCTCTAACTATATATTTCGCTGTTCTTTTCTGTGCTGAAAATAAATAGTAATGTCGAAATTATAGATTTTGTAATAAAGGAATATTAGTGGTTTGAAAATGAATCAAATTTTTGACTAACTTATAAAGTCGCCATTGAGTAGAAAATAGCTTGAGTGTAATTAAATAAATAAAAAGCCTGAATTCTAAAAATTGTATTCAAATATGGAAATATGCACATAATATTTTCTATTAATATAACTTCTTATTTACGACTGCACATTATTTTTATTAATAATTTTTCTAAAGCTTTTGTAAATTTACCAAATACTGTAAATATTTATCACATCTCGCTTTTCAATTCTTTTTTCGAATTAAAAATCGAGATGTGATAAAGAAAAATAACCCGTGAAGGTCAGTTAAGATTGCAGGCGGAGAGTAAGAGAAGGAAATTTAGATAGAGCCTTATACTTTTAAGAAATAAAAATCGAATTGCAAAAGGAGCGAAAAAACATCTCTTATGATGCTATGAGGAGCCCAGTCTTTAAAATTGAAACATTCCAGATGAAAACTTTTTCACTCTTCCTTAAGTGTTAAATAAAAACCTTTGAAATTTTAAATTCTGAGAGCCAAAAGAAGAATTTTTTTTTTATTTAGCTTTCATAACTTCTTCTGCACTTTTCGATATTAGAAGGAAAAAGAAAGAAAAAAAACTTTTTTGCGAGGTTTTCAAATATTTGGCCCTTGTTTACCTTGAGCCTCGGACGAGAATAAAATCTGTGTGTAAACATGAGCTCGATAAATGCTCGAAAGAAGGAAAAAGGAAGAAGTAGGGCTACTTTAGCTTGATTCTTTTTCCGATTGAAAGCCTTCATTTTGCGAGTCTCGGGAGAGATAAAATAAACTACGATTGCGTTCTCACACATTTAATCATTTCTTGTGAAGCCTCTTTATAATATGGAGCTTTTCGAAGGGATTTTTTTTTTCATTTACACCATAGGAAAATTAAAACGGAATAAGTTGTGTAATCTGTTTCATAAATGTATAGTATTTAAGTTTTAGCCCTGGAAATAAGAGAAATTTTTAAAAATAATATTCATTTTTTAAACCCCTCCTTTTATTAACTTTCTTTACATTTTAAATGCATTCAGCTGCAGCTTTACTGGTTGCTTTGATTCGAAACGAAGCAGGAATATAATTAAATAGAACTAAAAGTACATATATATAAGTACGAGAAATTCATCATGAAAGTAGTTTTCTTAAGGATTCAACCATTGCCATTTTAAGTTTCCACAATATTCTAATCGACTGAAATAATTTTGCATAAAGAAAGAATAAAATAAAAAATGGTTTTACATAGTAGAGATGTAAACTAAAATATTTTAACAAAATTATTTGTTTTAAATTACCTTTTTTCTAGCAGAAATGCCCCTTGCCAAAAAAAAAATATGTTCTAGTGGGCCGAACGTAAAATGTGCAGAGTGTCGCTGAAAGCTGGTTCTAAAGGCATGGAGGTGAGTTAGAGAATCCCATGGCTAGAGGCGGAAGCATAAAAACTAACATTAAATAAATTGGCAAGATATATTTGGCATGGAATCTCTCAAACAGAGAGTAAAGGAAAAGGAAAAATTCACAGGTAAGAAATCACTCGTAAGGGCATTTTCCAAAAAGCCGCCTGCCACTTCGCATTCAAGTGAGTACGAAGATATGTTGGAAGATCCCATCTCCTCTGCGCAGAGCTCCTTTATTGGGTTTAGTTCTGAAGATGTGAAGCGACGAGGAGCGTGGACCCCTCCCCGCAGGGCGTGCTTTGGCAGGGCTGCTTCTGTGTGGAATGAAGTTAATGAAAATGCATTGCATCAGAAGCTATGGCCTGTCCTTGTCGAATATTCTTAAACAAAGATGAATTTCTGTTTTTGGAAGCGTTTTAGGCCAATTGATTGAAACCAAAATTTGATATAAATTTATAGTTGATGTCACAAAATTGCGTACCAACATTAAAATATCTAATTCATAGCGTTTTGTGTCAGTGCATTTATATGATTCTGAAAATACAGACCGACATACTTTCAACTCTTAGTTGGATGTGGCTCAAAATTGGATAAATGTTCGCGCTATAAATGTTAAATTTGTGTACAGAATTTCAGTGCACAAATTTAACATAAACAGAATCTATCTAGCTCATTTCGTTCTGTAGTTATCGCGTTATCTTAGACTCGGGCATTCGGACAGACAGACTTCCTGAGTGAATTTTTCTCGAATTTGATGGAAATCTACGATTCGATATAAAGATCATAAATCAAAATTCTTCCGTCAAATTCTAAATGATTTAGAATTATTTTTGTCGCACTCAAACATACGGACATTTCTAAAATTTTGTTTTTAAAACTCAGAAAGGCCTGAAATATGGAGAATACTATTGAATAAATACAAATGAGATGGAAATATCGACGACTTATATTCGTGAAATATAGGGTGGTCACAAAAAAAACCTTCTTTATATATGTAACCCTAGCGATCTATCCGCTCAACCAATCGAACCTAAATTTCAGACATGGTTGTTTGAAGGTATGCGCTGGAGATTGTGATGATTTTAAACAACTCAGAGTTCACGGTTACGGCTATGGTCAGAGAATTTCGATATTTTCGAATGGCAACGCCTACTTTTACCTTGCGAAAATTGATCACCGTATTGAAAAACCACATGTGGCGTTCAAACAATAAGCGTGTGACAAAAATTGCCGGGATAAAGCATTTGAAGAGAACAGCATGACAAATAGTGACAACACAGAGAGGAAGGAGAAAAATAAAGCTTTTATTGGAATGGAGAGTTATAATTAAAGGTTTTCGACGTGTTCATTTTCTCAGGCACAGCCCATTGCATTCGGGAGACTGTGGACAACAATGCTGAACGTAACATGAAAGGAAGAATCTGCTTAAATTCATGTGTTATGGTATATTTCGATTCCGGCACATCTCATGGACCAGGCGTGTACACCATAGATTTCAGATAACCCCAGAACTAGAAATCCATAGGAGTGGGACGGGGGATCGCGGTGGCCATGAAACTGCAAAGTTGCGAGAGATGACTCTATCACCAAAGTGTTGTTGCAGCACTGGTCGAACACATCGGGCGACTTGTGGAGGAGCCCCATCTTGCATCCATGCGATGTCACTAATGACATTTCTTTGCTACAATTCAAGAATAACGTAATTCTGCAACAATGATTCATACCGAGCACTTGTGACAGAGCAAGATTTCGAACCTGTGGTAGTGATTTCTTCGAAGAATTATTTATGTTTATCTTGTTTATATAAGGTATGTGCCAGTATCCGGATTCAAGATCCAAAGTTGAAAAACTTTAGCAGTGCTTAATTTATCTAATAAAGTATCATTCTGCGTAGAAGCTCTGCCTCAGATTTACAAAAAGAATGAATTTTAAGATAATCAATACAAGGACGATTTTTTTCTATTTTCATCTATTTTCTATTTTCCCTCATGTTACAGGAGATGAATAATTACTAGTCTATTTTTTTATTAAACCTACAGCTAAAAAGTTTTGAATTTGCTTATTTATTTCAATTTTATCGGTAGCAGAGGTTCTATAAGCTTTTTTTGAAACTGGTGAATCAGATGTTAAATTTATTCTAGGGGATTCCATTCTTATTCTACCAATATCATATTTATTTTTTGCAAACATAGGAGAAAATTCTGACACCAGAGATAACACAGATTGAGATAGTTTGTTTACAGTCAGAGGAGGAAAAATTTCCTCAGAGGTATTCACTACCTTGACTTTATTATCACCAGTGTTGTTATTTTCAACAATATGTAAAGACATGTAATTGCTATTTGTATGTAAATTAGTAAAAAAATTTCCATTTTGAAACATCTTATATTTAAGGGAGAGAAGTACGGACTATATATATCCAATGGTAAGCAAAGCGCTAGTGTGAAACTCAGTTCAACAAGCTTACTTAACTTTGTTATGAATCTGTAGCGTCAGCCTTATCAGCTAGATAATATCCTTCGAGCTGAAGG
>JAOUZG010015456.1:1559735-1599362 GCA_026289955.1 Argiope argentata | reverse complement strand
CTCGGCTACTGGCTCAAACGTCGCAGGTTCGTACCGCGACCTTCACTAGCTACAAATCTTTATATTTGTATGAGGAATCAATCGAATAGCCTAGAAAACAATTTTCAGCTTCATCCTCTGAGTACTTTTCTCTTTCTTCCAAAAATAATCTTATATTTTAAATTCAGTTTCTAAATGTGGCATTCGCTTTAAATTTACTATTAAATTTAATTAATTGTTAAGTGATCAGAGAGCAGTTCATTGACCCCCTCCCAATTAAAACCTTTATTCGTTAATTGATTGCTCATTATTCAAGATGGGAAAATGAGCCCCTCCGATGATAAAATAATGGTGTGACGTATTCGGACAGGGCCAGAAAGTGTGACGTCATTTTCTTACTGACAGAGTGGAGACTTTAAGAAAATTTCCTCATTTGTTTTTTTATTTAAAGATATTTTCAACTTAAGGATGTATTTCTAAAACCTCAATGGTTCTCTGATCAGAATTTGGATAAGCTGAATTTCAAGAACATCTCCAGTTGAAAATCGTTTTGAGTAAAATAAGCAAAATGTTATAGAAAATAAACCTACTTTCTATAACATTTTTATTTTTAATTTTAAAATATATCATAAATATTTGCTAAATTTCGCCGTCTATAAAGAATTATTGATGATAAACTGAGGCAAAGTCTTTGTTTTATAAATCATTTCCGTAAAAGTCTATATTTTTAAGCACATTTATTTTTTTAAAAAGAAAGGAATCGTATGTTAAAAAATAAAGATGATTTAATTAAGATTTCTTTTACTACGTGTGAAACTATTTTGTTAAAAAATAGGTGGGGGGGGGGGGCAAACCATTTTTTAAAAAAATGTTAGATTTCTTAGGAATTGTTTTATCATTGATATTTCTTGGAAATTATTTTGGTCTATTTCAGGAGGAACCTACTAGCATGGTAGCAGTTAAATTTTGTTTCGATCTTCATGAGATGTCCAAATATGCGTGAATACATCCTTTCCTTTGAAGCTCAGTAAAGAAAGGATTGATGCTGTTTTTGTTGTGATTTTTAACAGACTGCATTCCAAAAAGCTATCCCAAATCAGTAATCAAAGTAAGTTGAATGATGAAGATGTCATATGAAGTTTAAATATTACTAATATTATCTGCAAGATACTTATGGTTAAGAAAGAAGTAAAGAAAAGATGTTTGAGAGAAGTAAAGGAATTCATCTGTCACTTTTGTTTTAGAACAGACACCTTCAGAGTTCAACCTTCCTCACCCGAGATATTAGAAATTTCATTCCATTTCATTTTCCACTACATAACTTGATGTTTACATATCTTTTAACAAGGTAATTTTAAACTTTAGTTTAAGATAGAATTTTAGACAATATTAATTTGCAACCTGACGATTTTTTTGTTGTTGTTGCAATTGCAAAACTTCCCCACTGAAGTCAAAGCAAACAGGCCTGCACACATAAACAGTTATGAGGTATTTCTTTTCCAGGCTTTTCTTCTCTTCTCCCTAGAGTTCATGGTACTCGGGGAGGGAGGGAAGACAACTTGAAGAGATTTTCTGAATTTCAGTTGAAAGCACTTTCTAATAGCACATGTTACACAAATAAAAAACACGAAAGAAAAGCGGAATTTTTTTAATTAGGAAAAATTATACTGTGGATAATTACACTAGGTGTTAATAAAAGAAGGAACGATATATTTTATTAATATCTTATTATTTTGGTTACAAAACGATGTATTATTCTATGCCTATCAAAGTTAATACAATAAAAGTGGGGATTAATAGAAATTCCCCAGGAAATATCTGATTAAAATGAAGCTTCATTAATCGTCTAATTTCCACAGAGTAATTTAATTCAAAAATCTGTAAAGTTTTCTTAAAATTTGAGCGGCAAACGGCTGAGAATCCGAGCAAATCTGGTATATGTAATTGCTACTCTGATCGGAGTTTAAATCAGAAATCTGTATGGTTTGAATTTTTCTTTCATTAGGAAATAAATTTTTATACAAAATATAAGCATCAAAATGTTCAAAGCAAGAAAGAATCAAGACACACGATGTCTTTGATTACATTGCGTTAATCTAAGTTCCGTTAAGTGCGTTAAGTTCCATATCACTCAAAAAGTTTTTCGTGCTTTCAAGATGAGAACACGATTAACTATACATTTACACTTTTCGGATGTTCCGTAATATGCATACGCTGATCCAAAAATGCCTTTTTTTGAAATGTTAAGTAAAGATATTTTTTTTGTTCAAAGCCTTTAAATAAAAGATAATTTCTAAAATACAACCAAATATAATCTTTTAAAAAATAGCGATCAATAACGACAAAAATAAATTTTTCGGAGAAATGAATTGGGATTTCTCACGAGGAACATTATAAAATTTAAGCGTTAACGTAGATCCCTTATAACTCAATAAAAATTTAAAATATTTCCAATTACAAACTGAAAATTTTCATATTGCAGAGAAATTTCAAAAATGTATTTAATTAAATGAAGTTTATGAAATGAGAAGAGAACGTTTTGAGATCTTTTAAATCCAACGAAGAATCTTCAATTGCGTGAGTCACAGAAGATAGCAGTGAGCTTTCCGTTTCTGAGGCAGGTTGGATTACATTAATATTTAATTTCAAAACTGCACTCCTACAATATGAAATTAGTTGAAATTTAAACATTGAGCAGCGTGTCCTTACATCTTTTCTAGTCGAACACTTTTCGAAATTATTTTGGAGGGGCGGTGAATGAGAGATTCGAAAATAAACTGAATTTATGGATAGCTGCTCGAAAATATTTCATGGCAGATTAAAAATTTGCCCTAAATGGAAATTTTTTACAATTTTAATGTGTACTATTTGCTTTTGTTTCAGTATCGTGTGCGTCTAATTTGACCATTTTAATTCAGAGATAAATAAATAAAAACACATTTTTATTAGTCTGCTAAAAGGCAGATTTTTTTTTTAGTTTCTTCTAATTTTTTGTCTTTGATTCATAGCTGATTATTAGGTTGTTCTGCAATTAAATATCAGACAAAAACCCTCAAAAGAGTCGTGATTTAATTAAATATGCCTATTAAGAAATATTTTTTTAAATATTGAATTAATGAAATGCTATGCAGAACAAATAAGCATAGAATACTTCATAGCTTTAGAACAAAGTTAAATAAGAATGTTTAAAATTCTTAATCAAATTTCTTTAAACCCTAGCTCGGTAGTTTTTTGATAATATTACAGATGGGGCTGATGTAACTACTACTTCACCTTGTCTTTCCTCGATTTTGCATCTTTGCACCCAGATAACGTATGTTTTTCTGACAATATTATTGTGTATTTCCTGACAATGCAGGGTTTTAGGTGGATTAAAAACAATAATTATAAAAGAGAAATTTTAATGATTTTAAAACATTCTAAACATTTAATTTTCCAGTCAAAAATTAATAGCTGAATATCTGCGAAAAAAATTAAAAATCACAATAATCACAGGTGTGCTAAATCAGTCTCTTATTACTTTTTACGGACTTTAAAATTCATAGTAAGAAATTTCGAATATTATAGATTAAAATAAACAAGGAATAAATACTAAATAAAAATTTTAAAAAATGGGCATCATTTGAAAGGCATGTATTGAAAAGAAACTCAAGCACAAATCTATATATTAGAATATTTAATGCCTACTTTAAGGTAATTAAAATATTTATTGTTGTTAAGGAGGGTTCCCGAAGTGCGCAATCAGCGAGAGAAGACTCCCCGGAATTGTCTTACAACGTACATGCATTTGCGTTTTCAACGTGTCATTTCGGAAACGATTGAGCATTGCTGTCGCAAAACCCTTTCGGAGTGACTTAAAAAATTTGATATGCATTTACAATTTGTATGTTACATTTTTGAAAAGAATTTTATTTATCTAGCTTTCTCCATTTTGTAATTATTGCATTGATTTATATTTAACAATTTCCTCTAATAGATTTCACTCGAAGAAATTGAAATGTATAAATTTGTGTGAAGACATTAAACGAAATTTCACCCGTACACGTAAGGCAAAAATATGGGGAGATCTGAAATGAGAAGATTCGTCAAAATCTCAAATTCGATATTTGGATGGTTGCAATACTTTTTCCGTACTTCGACATAAGAGGATAAAAATTGTGAAAAGCGTAATCTCATTTGGAAAGACATATAAATCAGTCAAAAACGCTACTTCGGATCGATTTTCTTTAGAATAATTGAAATTTTTTAGAAAATATGCAAGCAAATACTTGAGAAATAATTTCTCAAAATGTTCCAACGAGTTGTTTTCAAAAATTTACTCTTTAAAAAAATGACTTATCTCTGTATGTCCGAAAATTCTTTGATCATTCTCCCGTTCCAAGTATTAGTTTCAGAAATAAATCGTATGAAATAATAAAAGAATGAAATTTCAGAAAGTCTCTATCGTTTAGTTAAAATTGCTTCTATAATAAAGTAGTTAATTTAATAAAAGCAGAAGTTCTTTCAGAGATTCTGGTTACTCTCAGATTTATTTGGTCAGATATACACCTGGCTTTAAGGTACGGATTCGCACTATTACAGAATATTCACAAGAGATAAGGCATGAGGATTTGAATTGGGAAGTTGGATGAATCGAATGTCACAGTGTGGTCAGAGTGTCAAGCTACCAACCAGCAATCGCAAGTTCTATACTCTCATAACGAAATCGAATTCCTTCTCTCTCTCTCTTTCATTTTATTTAGTTTTTACCAATTTTTTATTTCAGGAAAAAATATTAATTTTTCTATACAGTACGTGATATTTTTTTTAAATTTCAGAAAATTTCAGCCTTTTATTTAAAATTAAATCTAAAAAAAGTAATTGATCGAATAAAAGTAGAAATTCTATGAGAGATTCTGGACATGCTCAGATTTATTCGATCTGATATGCACATGGCTTTCATGCACGGATTTGCACCATTATGGAATATTCACAAAAGTCTACAAATCTGTTTTTAAAATGCAACTGAAAACGAGTAATAAGTTAACTTGTGGTATAATTGTCTAACCTCTCTAACTTGTTGAGGCAGGTATGATCCCAACTTTTGGAATGCTTTTTAAAAGCTTTTTTTTACATTTTATTTATTTCTTTTTTTTAAGTTTTGCGTAAATTTTTTTTTTCGAATTGCTCTATTTTAAGAGGAATTTTATAAAATTTTAATCCATTTTTAATTTTTGTGTGTTTGCTCTAAAATTCGCGGTAAATTTTGCTCAAAATTTGACAGAAATCTGCAAATTTTGGGCAAAGACCGAATACCAAACTTCATCCGTTCAGCTGAGTCCTTTCGAGTTATCATTGTCACGGGCATAAGGCGAAAAAGGGTTTGGGGGAGGTCTGAAAAGAGGAGATTCGTCAAAGTCTCGAGTTTGAATTTTCGAAGATGACGGCATTTTCTCAATGCTTTGTGAAAAAGAAAGTAAAAATCAAAACAAATCGGTAAAAAAAATTGAAAAATGAAGCTTCAATAATGAATGAACACAAAATATGACTATGCATTTTAGTAAAATAACGAACGCAGTGAAATTTCGCTACAGTGAATGCATTTCTACTGTGTGTGTTGTCTAATACATAATATATTTTCTATCATGTTCTTCTGCCAAATTTTTGTTGAAAGAAAAATAACTTGGATAAAAAAAATGGACGCTTATAACTAATTACTAATTTAAACCTGTGTACAAGTGTTAATCACTTGTGCACAGGCCGATCCGAACAGAAAAGTCCGTCTGAGATGGAAGCGGATACATAATTTCCCCACAAATCGCCCTCCTCAACTCTAATTCATTACGTAAATCAGATTGCGAACAGTCATGATATATGCATTCTTCAGCGCATCGTAACAACCAAGAAATTGACCAAATGATCAGCAAAATATTAAGTATTTAAAGTGGCAGAAAATATATGCATGAATGAATTCCATCCACTGCTGATGATAAGCCATGCTTTAAAAACAACATTAAAGAATTCAGCAAATAAATATCTTGTTATAGAAATGTGGAAGGTCATTTTTTCGCAATGACCGCACAGGTTTATCCGTTAAAGTCTCGCCCATAATTTGCATATCAGTGCAATGTATTGATTCTCTAGATACTTGCGAGGACACCTTCGAATTAATTTCAGATAAAACAGAATCCTGATAAAGAGTGAAACAATGTCACATATCCTATGAAGTGTTAACAATTACATTTAAATTCCAATCGTGTCACTATTCGTCGCTTTCAGAACAATAATAAACAAGCTGATGAAGGTCATTGTAGGCAATATGATCTCTCGTAGCATTATTTCGAATTCCAGTTTTTGTCTTGAGTAAAAACTTATAATTACTTCTATTCTTAACTTTTAAATAATATTTTAATTAAGTACATTTTTTAAAATCGTTTTTACAAATATTTGCAATAAAAAAGTATTTTTGAACTTCCTTAAAGTCAATCAATCTCAGAGAAAATGGGAGATCTTCATTGATGTGCCGTATAAACCTGGCAGTATTTAATTGCTGAAAATTATCGTTTGATAACTATCTGCCTTCGGTTATCAACTGGTTCGGGAAATTGAAGATTTTTGAAATTTTTGATTAAATATTTTTGTCGCTTAGTTTTCTGTATAAAGTATTTTTGAAATTCAAGTTTTAAAGCATACTTTATACCCTATCGAAATCTTAAAAGCCATAAACCAACCTGTTCATGAAAGAAAGGCCCTAAGTTTCTATCATGTCACCTAAAATCCCAATTTCAATTTGAAAAATGATTAAACTAGTAACAGATACAAAAACTTTGTTCATAAAATTATCTAAAAATGTATGGGTCTAATGTTTCAAGCCTACATTTTTTCTATTGTAAATAGATAAATAACAAAAACACAGCTAACTTTTTCCGTGTTGAACATGTTTTAGTATGAGGCATGATTTTAATAAAAGCTTTGAAATTTTGCTGTATTTACAATTATGGCAATATGCAATTATAATAATTGTGACAATTATAATGAAGCATTGACAAATTTTTCTAAAAGCAATTATTTTGTAACAACGCTACTTTTTCCTGTCATATAATTGAATGAATAAGAAAGGATTAGAAAAATGCACGCTACAAAAAACTGAATGGTGTAAGGCTTCCAAAACAGCGTGTCCTATATCTATTGAAATTTGAAGTATAAAAATAGTTTCCTGAGAGAACCATTACTATAAAATTTTAAAAAATATTTAATTGAAACTTTTACCTAACCTTAATCCTGGTTAACCAACTGATCGTCGAAGGTAACTAGACTTTAACATTTGTAAAAATCTAATTTCTTTCACTCTTCTATCACGTCTTAAAAAAAACTCTTCATTGGTTTACAAAAAAGTGTGTAGACAAAGTAAAAATTTCTCGATTAGCTTCTCAAGAAATGAATCAAAAATCTAAAATCTTAATATTGTTTTTGGCGATACATCCAGAGATGTGTCATGTTTGTTTGCTTTAAATAAATTGGCTGGAGATCTATAGCACCAACACATACGGAGAGATTTCCTTCTTTATTACAGTTGGAGAAGAGCAGTAAGTTGTGGTAATTTCATGTGACTACAGTTATTTATTTTGAAAAGGATGTAATATACAAATAAATATTCTCGTTCCTGCCAAAATTATGTTGTGAAGCCTAAAATTTTAAATAAATTGACGTTGAAATTTTATTAGTCTATTAAAGAGAAATGTTCTTTATTTAACATACCTTTTAACCTCACTTTTTTTTCAGCTGAACAATTTCTTACCTATGTAAACATTATATTACAGCCAACTGAACTAATGCGTAATATTCCACCTAATTTGTATAATTAAAAACGTTGTGACGACTTCAGATAAGCGACGGTGATAACTCTATCAAACTACGTTTCCCATTGGAAAAAACCCTTGCCAGCTGAAGAATTCACTGACAGCAGAAAAAATGTTTTATGCAAAAGAATGCAGACATCTGGTACTCATGGTGAAGTACAGCTCTCGAGCTAAGTCCACATCTGCCTGTGCGTCTTGTGTGGTCTCAAATGAAATGGACATGTTTAAGAGACGCCCACCTTTAAAACCGACAGAAGGGGTCCGGCGGCAGATGACCCTTCTTTTCTTCTGCGGGACCACCCCAGTCAAGAAGAGGGTCGACCGTCTGTGGGTTGCTAATCGATACTTTCCCCTCTCATGTGATTGGGAAGGTATCCTCGATCAGATGATCCAATGAAAGTTGGGAACTATCCTGATTAGTCATTTGTCACTGGAGACCGGCCCATGGGACAACAAATAAAAAGGAAACGAAAAAGATAGACAGGAAGAAGGAAGCCGGTTAATGAAGCGAGCGATAATGATTGGAGCAGCGAGAATTCATCAAGGAATTCTGTGTGAAATTCTCAGGAGAAATTTTGGAATGTATCGTAGGCACCTTCGCCCTGTAGGCTGAATCTGAACTTCGTGAATCGCCATCGGACCGCCTGGCTTCCAATCGAAAGTGTGAAAGCTCATCAGAGCTTTGGGAGAACTTCAACTAGATAGACAGCTCTGTCTTCTGAGCTGCTCTTTCAGCAAGTTCATCAACTTACGTTTCCAGTAATCGCAGCAGGTTAATAACGAGCGGATAAGCCCCGAACCTCGGGCTGAATCTTGCGGGAGTTGCACGAACTCCGTCTTGTCTCTTCACCTTCAGGAGAGATTCCTTGCTTATCTGGAAACACAGCACCTTCCCCTAGTGGAATTCTGATCTGATTCTACTTATGTACTTGCAACTTAATTAACCAAGAAAGGGGGAAACTGTGTGTAATATATAAGTAGTATAACAAAATAAATAAATTTTTATTTCTCAAAGACGAGTTTGTTTGGGGGCAACTCACCAGTAGTCCTGGCCCAAGACGTTACAACGTGCTTTAACAAAATATGTAATTTATTTTTTACATTTTGTTACGAAACAAAATTTTAAAAAAATATCTACATTTACAAAGAATAATTTAGACTATACTTCCATCACACAGATGAAGAATATGCTGTTTTTTATTAGTTTTGATTGCCGATTTTTTAAGAAAGATCCGTTACTATCGAGGAAATTATTATTGAATACTTTATTTCAACACAAGTCATAGCGTTTAAGAAATCAAAAAATAGCATGACAATCATTCACTGAAAAGCGTAGTTTTGATTCACTTTTAATGAGGGGGGGGGAGATTTTTGGACGTTTGCATTTATGTGTTTCAGTTATATTATAAAGTGCAGATTGTTTTATAAGTTACATTCCATTAAAATTCTGCTAAATGTAATAACGCAGAACAAAAAAAATTAAGATACTGCGACCGTGTACAAGAATATAAAGACCGGAAAAAGTCCAAAATGGATTAGATCAAATATCAAAACTGCGAATAATGTCAGTATTTTTTTTATAAAAATCAAAATTTTGTAATCTTATAAAATCATAAAATACTGATTTTCATATAAAAAAACATTATACGAAGAAAATAAAGCTTATTAGCATTTGAAAGAAACCTAGGAACTCGATTCTATCAAACATTCAGCATCACTGATACATGTCAAATTTATTATGGCGTCTTCTGGCTCTGTGCAGAAGGAATGTCGGCTCTCCTGGGCATCAGAAAAGGAGAAAAGTCTTGTTATTTTTCTTACCAGGTAAATAAAATAAATCTATCTCGAAATGACTATCTTAAAATTTAAAGCGAAAAGTTAATCGAATTTATGTGAATAAGAAAACTACCAATCATAACTGTTTTTGCTTTTTTGTAATTTTTTTTCTACCTAAGGTATTTCTCTATGATTAAAAACTCTATTAACTAATTTTTTTTCTGTTTGTACTTTATTTAATTATAATATAGATAATTAAAATAGACACAAGGAAGGAAATCTCATGATCTTCATCCCTGTTTAGAATGTGCTTTTCCACGCTGCATTGGTTTCATAAATATTAAAATATTGCGGAGACAATTTGTTTGTGTCGGCGAATAACGGGAAGGTCGTCACTGATGTGTGAAAATTTTTATAAGAAACAAGAGCTGGCGGTTGCCCGCGTGCCATTTGATTGCGATTCCAGCATCTCCTCACTTCGTGACGTGCACTGTGAGTTATTGACTGAGAATTTCTCTTTTCACTATTTTCTTGATTACAAATCTGCATTATCGGCTTTTCATTCCGATCATGATATTTTTGTGTTTATGACATAACTCTCGAACAGGTGTCCTAAAAGTATGAATGAAGTGGAATTCTTTAGAATAATATTAGAGTCGCGGGGGAGGGGGGGAACCTTTTTCATATTTGTAATCTAAAGCAGTTTTTCTTCAATAACTTTTGTTTGAGACCCTCCCCTCACGCTCGCCTGCCAGTATCTTTAATCAAATCCTTTTATAATTAATTATCATTGAATTTCTGTACTGTTCCCTATTGTGTGACTATGACGATATTTTTTCTGAAAAAAAAATGGGGACACAATCGAAAGAAAAAATTTTTAAACTCTGGTCTCGAGACCTACCGACAAAAGTGATTAATTTTTTAAATGGTTGTTATGGAGTTCACATAATTTTTGTTAAATGAATGGATTTATTATGACAAATATTTTAAATCTTTGTATTAATATTCATCTCATTTCGAATACATGTAACTAACTAAAAATAAAAATGATAATAACAAAATAAGTTCGTAAAAAATAGAGAGGATTTCTTATAGAAAATGAGTAAACACTTTAAGATGAGATGCAACGTAGTAATGCTTCGAGTATAAGACGTGTTTATATGAAATTTTTAAAATATTTTCCTGGCACAGTAGGAATTGAATTTATGGAAATTTATGTTTATATATTTGTTATCCGTAATCTGGAAGCAAGATATGTGAATTGAAATAAACTGCTTAAAACACATGGATACGAAACATAGAGAAACTCTTAAGAGTGCGCATTAAATGAAATTTAGAAAAAGAAAATAAAAATCTCGTATTTAATCCATTGTCCAGCACACGAAAGATCGGCAGGACTCCCCCCCCCCCCCTCCAATTAATCGCGCACTCTCATTTTCCGTCTGGCCTCCTCTTCGGCCTCCGAGCGCGCAGCGGCGCTCGGACGGTGGACGAAGATGCACGATTATGTTGCATTGCAGCAGTTGAAGTGCTTGATACAAAGAAGCAGCATCAGGCAATTGGATGACAAATGAACTGTCACTGGAAAATTCCGGAAGCCATTCATGTTTGGGTAAAATCCAATGAATATGAAGCAACCCGATTTTAAAAAAAAATTTCTGATATTTGAAGATTCTTTGAATAAATCATCAAAACTTGAACACTTAGAAATCGTTAGAGTGAGGCTATAAAGCATTCAAAGGTATAATCTTAGTATACGGTACCCCTTGATTTGGCGACTTTATACTGAGAAGCCGTGAAGTCATTTCTGCCACGGCTTTATTTGAATTTTTTCTGTTATTTTGGGAGGTTTTCTCCTGTAATTTGCAATGTGTGTTTATTTTGCTTGTTTTTCTTCTGTAATTTTCAATGTGTGTTTATATCAATCTATAATAATAATTTCTTTAATTCTGAATTCATTTTCTCTTTTTTTCTGTTTTTTCCATTTTGTTCATGTTGAAATCATGCTTTTATTGTATTTTAATGAATTTTTCTTTTTTCTGAGCGCTGATGCAATAAAAAAAAAAACTTTGCGACATTCGTAAATGCGTCGTTTTTGCCTTGGTGACATTTTTCAAGATGGCGCCAAAGGGGTACCGTATACTAGGATTTAACTGCATTCAAAAAGCAGTTTAATAATAAATATGTGACGTATTACACGATCCAATATTTCAGATCATGAAAACGTGCGGAAACAACAAACGACATTCTCACAATTCTTTGTGGCACGAGATTGAGTAAAAGTAGAGAAACAAAGCGATCAATGAGTAGATCCACCTTTATGTTTTAAAAAATTAAATTCAGAAACCAAATTATAAATTAGTGGCGCTAACGGTCACTCCTTAGAAATGCGAAGCAGATGGCGACATTCCGCGACCATGACCGCTTCCCTTCCCCGAAAACAGCACGCAATGTCCTCGTATGATGCATTTCGCAACTTTATGAAGTTAAATAAGAGAGCATCTTTCTTTACGCCGATCAGATCCACAATTTACACAAATCTACTAATTTGGCTGCAATCCTGAATATCCAATTTCATTTAAGTTTTAGTTCAATGCAGTTTCACATTTACGTGAATAATTAAACCCTTTGACGCGAACATACATACATTTGACAAATTTATTGCAAAATTTAATACAGATCAACAGTGGAGTGGTGCTGTGTTACAGAAATACAATTTAAACCATATAAATCTATGTGTTTATGAGCCATCATAGTCACATGCATGCGGACAGAAAGATTTTCTTTCAACAAGTTTCGTCCGAAATTTTAATATAAGTCTATAAACAGAACATTAAGATTTAATCCCGCTCTTTATCTTAATACAGTCCAAGAATTATGTTAACAGACAAACAGAATTCTCAAATTGGGTAATTCGGAAGAGTTTGAAATGTAGAGATTCGTAAAAATATCGAGGTCAAAATTTCAACAAACATATTTTTTTTCTTTGTATACTCCAAACATAAAAATGTAAGAAGAAATTTGCTTCAAATATTTTTATATAGCATTTAAAATATATACTATGTTAAAGTATAAATAATCGCATATATAACAAAACTTAAAAATTCAGTCTTATAAAAAAAACTCACATGAAAAACTTTTATGATACTATTTCAAAATATTCTCAGCTAAAGTAATTTTCTCAATAAATCTCCTCATAGATTTTGAAAAATATTAAAGACAAATTCTTCCTCTCTTCTCATTCTTGTGAGTCAAAGGAAACTGAATACGAGCTGCTCTTCATTCTTAGCACCTTGAAGACGAGGAGGGACGTGTATTGCACTGGGAAAACAAACGAGAATGCTATTTTTATTTCAAAGTCAAGAGCAAAATTTCAGACATTTTAAGAGGATTTAAATTCTTTCATTTCAAAAGAAACCCATCAGTTGACCTTCTGCAGATGCCCATCGTATTAGATAAGACACTCTTCAAGCAGTCAGATTACTGTAGACGCATAATTTATTCATGGTTGAAAGAATCCAAGAAAAATACCTTTTTTTTTTTTATCTGCTAATCTCTGTTTGCAGCTCATTGCTACCGCGCTTATATACCGTTTCATTACAATCTGCGAAGGAAAAAGTTAAATAAAAAGTAAGAACAACTATGATTTTGTTCCGTGCATTTAAATAATTTTGGATATTTATTCCTCGCTTCTCTTTTCAGATGCTGTTCCTCCTCAGTGTCCTGTGTTTCTCAGCTTCAGTCGACAGTCAAAACAGTCTCGATGAAATCTACGATGAATATCCGTCCCATTTGAACCGGACTGGTATGGATGCTCTGAACGAGACAAATAACTGGGAGGAGGCGTACCGTTTGAGTTACCCTTACTCTTCTCTTCCATCTGTTGGCTACAGTATGATCCCAGAACCTGTTCATCCCTCCATTCTTTACGGTGTGCCGCCAGTGATTATGTCAAGTTCACTGGTTCAAAAAAATAGCCCTGCGAATCCTCACAACGAAACCAAAAGTAAAAATCAGATTTCTGACGGAAAACTTAAAGTACCCGTAGCTCCAAAAGCAGTCGCTTCTCTAAATGATTTAATCAGCGTTATCAATTCCACAGCCAGCCGTGTTGGAAATGCTCTAGGCGTTGAAAGAATGTTTGAAAATAACAGTACTTCAGATGATGTTCCGAGGAATAATGCTACTAATTCTACCGAGCCCAGTTCACAAAAACTTCCTCCTCCTGCTAATGTCAGTCATTTCAATCTTCACTTGTTCCCATTCACAGGGAGCGATGCGTACATTTTAAACCGAGGGGAAGCCCCTTTCATTTACCCGAACGCATATTCTCATCATCCGTTCGTTTTTTGATGTATTGTCGCCACTAGTTTGAATACTTCTATTATTTATACACAATTTAACTTTATACAGTTTCGAATCAGGATACATTTAATTAATGAAAAGTGGATTCTGTTTATTTATTATTTTATTTTTATGTGTAATAAAAAAATATTTTTCCTACTTTTTGTTTTGCTTTCTTTCCTTGCAAAAAACGGAAGTTTCATTTAAAATGCTTCGAAGACTTAGATAAACATTATTAGGTCCAGATAAGAAATTTTAAATTTGAAAATGAATTTGTAAAAACAAACTTACTTAGTTATAATTCGAAACACAATGGATAGGACTAAAACTAACAAGAAAATAAATAATGTAAATCCCTTCCCGATTAAAATGAAGACAATTTACCTTTGAATTTTCATTTAATAATTTCACTCACTAAACAAGAATTTTACGCAAGGTAAGCTTATACATTATACTTAGCTTATTATTATCATGTCAGAACATATTGTTTTAGGAATGAGGTTTTGTGGCGTCAACAAAAACCCGTAGGCGAAAAGCAAAAAAATGGCAATAAAGGAGACGAAAAATTAAAATTTTATTATCTGCACGAGCATCTCAAAAAATCAGCTTTTAATAATGTGATGCTATCCCATTTACAAAAGCTCTGATTAAAAAATATAAGTTAATAACTATAGCAATTAAAATCTAGAAAAATGTCATTTTGAGCACTTAATTATCTGAAATGAAATAAATAGAAAATGTGATCTTCTTTTAAACAATCAATGCGAGACAATGTCTTTTTGGATCGTTTGCAATGTTGAAGTGATTCGTTCAATGAAACAATTTAAATGAAAAAAATATATAATTTAATTTGCACGAGCACGTGGTGCTTGGCCGTTCAAGAAATGATGTTCCGACATGATTTACTGAAATATGCATAGCAGATTTCATGTCAATCTTTTATTATTATGTACTCGTTTTTTACATTGTAGTAGATTCTCTAATCAAGCATGTGTCATTCAGGGTGCATCCGTTGGCACATGCTATTTGGGGATAAGGCTTTTCCTCTTTTAAAACATGATACTTTTGCTTAACGTGCTCCTGTTTAACCTTTTCTGCCAGTCGTATCGTTGGCTCATTACCCAAACGCAGGAAGCAGTATCATTCCATAGTTCTGCGACATTTGTAATCTCTATTAACTGAGAAATGACCGTTTATGTTTGATTCGAAAGATTACTTTGATATTTGAAAATGTTACAAAAAAAGCATTTCATACAGATTTTATTTATTTCATATAAAAGTATTTAAGGTAATATAATGGCACAAAAAGGCAATCTTCCTTAAAAATTCAAAAAAAAAAAAAAAGTTCGTCAGACATGCAGAGAAAAGTAAGAGATGAAATGACGACTTCAAGGGATATCAATATAGTTGAGTGTGAAAATATATTTAGATTTTGTTTATTCTAGAATAAATGTATATAATGAGCATTTTTTACCTGGAGCTTCGCAACTTGCCATTCCCATTTTGTACCAATATTTATGCTATCCATTTAATGCTTAAAATAATCACTAAATTCTTAGTAATTCATTAAACATTTTCATAGGTTTTTTTTTTTTCGTTCCTTTATTATTATTTGAGAAATTGGCCTTTTCTGTGAGCTTCCATGATAGCTAAGATGCCAGAAGCATACACAGAATGTCAATATCATTGCAGAACAACGTGATTACTTTCATCTATGCCGAAAGCTTAATAAACACACCCAAAAAATTAAAAATTTCCTTCATAATGCAGAAAAGAACGACAGAAAATATTAAATTATCGTATTTTAGTGTCGCTTCATTATTAGATTGTTTTATTGTGACCTCGAAATTACTTGGATGAATGAAAGCGCAATTAATATTCAGCTGTAATAAGATGCAAAATATTTCTTATTATTAATAGTGTGAATTATTTTATTTCGTATCTAAACAGAATATATCAGAATGCAGAATCTAAGAAGTTCAATGTCTTATAATATTGACAGAATGCATGTCATATCGTAAATCTTATTGAAATGATCAGTGATTTAATAAATATTGTCACGGAGACTGAATTAAAGACACGGATAGTTAAAAACAATTACGTTTATTAGCACCAAGCAACTCGCTGGAGAACAGAATGAAGAACCGAGCAGAACTCAGCTTTTATACCTCTGGAGAACATTCGAGAATCATCTCGCTCGAATGGTAAAGAATGTTCTAGAATCATCTCGATTTTTGACAAATAATAAGATCCATTTTAAATTAAAATTCAAGTCTTTGGATAAAATGCGCTGTCCGGGAATCAAACCAGGGACCAAAGGATTTACAGTCCAATGCTCTGCCAATCGAGCCATGGGGAATTATAACAGTCTTTCTTTTTGAAGCAATATGATGAAATCGGAAAATTTCATACTTCGCTTTTCTTTATTTGCAATTATTTCTAAAATTATTTAAATATATTAAAGACGTTTCTCAAATGAGCGACGTTTCTCTTCCAATTGAATATTCCAATGGAACTTTTTAGACAAAAGTTTATAATTTCGATAAATTTATAAAACGCTCATTTTTTATGAACATTATGCCAAAAGGATCTGAACAAAAAAAATTCATGACCTATGATTTTGGACCTTTTAAAATATTTAATTTTTTTAACATATCGTCCTAATTTTTTTTATCATAATGCAAATTCTTAATTATCAAATTTGGAAATATTTTAATTGAACAATAACAATTTTTTAAATAAATTTTATTACAATCTATTTTCTGTAAATGTTCACGTAATTTCACTAGATAATTTGGGCAAGTTTTCTATTCACAATAATAATTTTTGCTATTCTGGAAAAAAAAATGCAGAGAAATTTTTAAAAATATATTTTAATGTTTATGCAACAGCAGCAAAAATATTGCATAAAAAAAAGTAATCCCCAACCCAAATTATAGAGCCATACAGTTTCTAAACATGCTACCATATGCTAGTGTAATACAAAAAACAGAATTTATGTACATTGTGTAATGGATGAAAGAAAGTAGCAGAAACTTAATGCAATTAACAATTCCTTTGCACAGTTCATTTTATCTAGCAATAACATATTATTAACAAAACATAAGACTCTACAGGATTTAAATCTGTATTAAAATGCCATAAATCGTAATTTTCAACACAATAGTCACAATAATTTTATGATACGGGCAGATATTTATGCTTCCAGAAGTATTAATGAAAAAACAAGTCATTGAATGTAAATTATTCTATGACATATAAGAAACAGGAGCACACAAATTATAAAACTGTGGGTCAACTGTCTTTTGTTACATAGATGAGCAAATTTTGGAAAGGGTTGTACCATTTTAAACTTTACCGACAGTCCTGCTTTAAAATAATAATTTGCTGATGGAAAATATTTTCATATTGAGTTTATTAGAGGTAATTTGATATTTATTCAATGAACATCAATAATTATAAATGGGAAAACTTTTCTAAAGTAAATAAATATTTTCCCCCCTACATTTTGAATAAATGACATTAAATTCTATGTTTTAAATAGTTAACTGAACTATCATAATTTTCATTCGTAAAATATGGGTTTTCATCAAATTTCAGTGCATTTTCTACTTTATTCATTTTTTCAATGCAATAAATTCAAATTCAAAGATGTATATTTAATTATAGCAGTTAAGAAAGTTATTTATAGGGTTAATTGAGATGAGAGGGACACCTTAGGTGTGAAGCTCCATTAGGCTGATTGGTTCTCATTCTAATAGCACGTGAAGTCAGCTACCCCAACTGACATGCTTTCTTTGATAAGAGTTACACCGTGACCAGTGATGGCCTGTTAGAACTCTATGCTCTCACAATGGTCCAGTCATTCAGTTTTTCTATGTGCCTATGAGATTTGACAGAAAATTTTTTTTGGTTATTGTAAAAAAGGGTTATTTCCAAATGAAATGGTGTAGAAAAAGTAAAAACACCCAATACAAAATGTTGATATACGGAGCTTTAGAACATCAATCTACAGCATAACCATTTACTTCCACACATTTAAACTTGAACTTTATAATACAAATTCATTTTTAATTTTTTTTAAAGAAAAGATAGTGGACATTTCCAGATGATTAGTTTATTGATTAGATAAAGTGTCATTTCACATATAATATATAAAAAGAAACATGTATAACGTGTAATGAAAGTTATGTTTAATTATCAGCTTATTACACTTCAAACAGCAATCTTCTAATAAAAACATATTTATAAATATTTTGGCTATTTGATTGTTTTATACAAATAAAATCTATGAAAGCTGTTTTAAATTGTTATCTCATCCCCCCCATCTAGATGCCATCATCCAGAAAAATCATCAGAGATTATTTACTTTAAAAATGAGCATGAATAAGATTCTTTTAGTAATTAACTTCAAAAATATGCATTTTCCAGAGTATTTACAAATAAAGCGATCCAATTAATTTATCTAAAATTAATCCCTCACTCTTTGGATTTCAAATTAAATTTAACTAGTTCTCAATTCAAAACAGTTTGTTAAGTGCTATTTAATTTTTTTTCCTAAATAAAAACTATTTAAATTAATGCATATTTTGACTGCAAAAGCAGAAGCTCACTTATTTTGGATTTAAAGTTAGTAAATTTTTATTTTATATTTTACATGGACCTATTTTTGTGCATGTTGATTTTGACTTGCAATATGGGCCAATTTCTTTTATAGATATTGCATGTATTTCGCTTCAGAAAATGTCTGATGGTCTACGATACGAGTCTTGATTTTGAAAATGGTTTTTCAAGATAAATTATATTTAAACAGAATTCATATAATTTGTTTTATTAAAAAATAAATAAAACTGGAGATTTATGTCATAACATAAAAAAGTGTTGTGAGATAAAAACATTTTAAAAAGATAAATTTCTTTTTTCAGAATTATGCGAGTTGCGAAAAAATTTACTTCTATATTCATAAGTTCCTTTTAACCATAACCAAGACTTTTTTTAAAAAAAACTTTCAATTTAGTAAAGTAAATCAAGGTTTATTTTTATTTGAAGTGAAATAAATTACTTTTCAATAGAAAATACACAATATTATTGGAAGACAAAACATTACAATGCTTTAATGGAAAATCATCCTTTTAAGCTAGTGAGAAAAATAGTAATTTTCAATTTCTAAATTTGAAAAAAATACTTCAATAGAATATTAATATTATAATACAATGTTCATAAAAATATAATTTCAAATTTCATCTACATCAAATAAAAGCTATTTTAAAATTTTCAGTTGGCTTTTATTTGATGTAGAAGATTCCAAGAAGCTTGACAGATTATTGATGATGACGCTTGATTTGATACAAAGAAGCTTCACAGGAAATAAAATTATTGGAAATATGGATTCCTGTTTTCATGAAGTTTTTGATTATTCCGAGTTATTGGTGGTTGTCTGTTACTGTACTGAGATTTTGTCTTGTGCCCTATGGTTAAGTGATTATTTATTACAGAATTTGAGTTTAGTCTTAAGCTTGATCCACGATACCAGACTAATATTGGTTTAATGGTTAAAACTCTTTGAGTGATTAAACTTTAAATTAAAATCCCCAATGAATTTCTGAATTATTTCTGTTGCACAAAGACAGGATTTAAGGTGATATTTGAGGATTAACTCATTTTTTAATTTGATCATTAAAAAAATACTTCCAAAGAATTAAATTACTCTTTCCTTTATGCTCTTCCATTGTATTGGACAAGTTTTGTTTAAAATGTTGATGGGGGAAAAATAGAAGGCAACACAATCATGAAATCACTTGTCTAATTCACATCCAAGTGTTTTCCATCCAAAAATGTTTTCATAAAGATTGAATTGTGATGTCAATCTAAATGTATGTAATGGTCTAGTCCATATTGCTTATGCAATACTAGTCTTACGGAATGACAAATATTGTATTATAAACAATACACTTGCAGAGGCTTTCTGTATTTCAGAATTTTCAAAATTTAGCTTTTTCCTCATATGAATGAAAGAAAAAATGTGTATGTATTATGAGTAGATATATCTTCTAATTAATGTTAATATTTGAATAATATTGGTATAACAATAAGTTGAACCATTTGGCAGGAAGTATATTCATATCTCTGGCATGAATTAATATAAAGAAAAAAAAATGTTCTTATTTTTGAAGATTATAATGACTGCATATTTGCTGAAACAGCTCATAGTTCAAATAGCTATTTATTGTTTTTTGCTTTTCTAATTTAATTGAAGTCAGCACATCATATTTTTTTTAATAACAAAATACAGCTGGTGTGGGTATTTGAATAAATATTTAATATGTGTAATAAAATAACTGATGTCATACTTGCCTGCCTAATGACAAATACTATTTCCATATTTTACTAACCACCAAACTTAATGTGATACTAAATACGTTAAAAGTTCTTATTTTCAATCAAAAACCATTGAAGAATATGTAAAATAAAAATTCAGACCTGACAAGTTCGAAATCTTCTAAAAATATATAATGATTCTTTGTGTTCAATCCTTGGCTAACAAAATGTGTAATGATGGAAAGGTCACTCACCTTCTAGAAAACTGAGAGAATGAAATTAATATATATTTTAAATGAGTCAATTTTATTAGCCTAAATAAAATAATTAGCAGTGGTTAAAGAAGCAGATAATTTTATTGTAAAGAGAATTTTTTTTTATTAACATCTGATGCAGTTCACAAAAACAATAGTTTTTAATCACTTTGTGACAACAAAAATTATACATATTTTTCAAGGACAGTGTAAAGTGGCTTACGTACAAAGAGAAGAAATACCAAATTTATAGGCTTTATTTTATAATGTTCACTGCACAAGGTCAACAGGAACTAAAACACATGAAATATATAGTGTGATATGTACACAATAATATATATATGATGAAGGTACTTTAGCTGTAGATAAAAATATTGAAAAATTATCACAGTCTTAAAGAATTGCCACAGCCAATTTAATACTGAATATCATACATAAATTTTAGAAAAACATGATCCATTAAAAAAATTTTAAGTTGCTTAAATATTTAAATAGTGCACATCTTGAAAGATTGTATTAATTATACATAAGGAAATCAATATTAGAAAAATTGAATAAAGTATTTTTAAATATTTTAAAAATATTAGAGAATTTTTTTAACTTTGTAATATCTGACACAACTAACAGGCACAGTGCAATAAAAATTACTATTTGAAAACATTTAAACATTCATTTATGAATATCTACAATATGATCTACATAAGTTGGTGCTTTAAAATATATAGATGAATATAAAGCATCCAATTTCACTTTGTTTCTCTTTGATGATGACTCAGGAATGCTGGTATTTACAGAAAACATTCATTTACACAAAATGTAAGATCCCAGATCTTGCATTCTGCAACACAGATACTATACAATATTCAAAATAAACATTATTGACAGTGCAATACAAACTTTAAAACGATTTTTTCTATTTTGAACTTTACATCTTTGATGGAGAAACTAGCACACATTTAAAAAATATTCCCTACAAACTTCATTTTTCATAAAAATATTTAGAAAATATTTCACACAGTCTGTTATAAACAGTTGTCCAAGTTTATAAAACTTCAAAATTTGTCTCAAATTTGGACAAATGGTCAAAAAGGTTGACCCCCCCCCTAAACTACAGCTTGGAGAAGAGGATATTGGGGGACTTTAAGGGGCAAATAATATTCATGCTTTTGAACACTGAACAGTTTTCAATTTCAAATGCACTAACATACATAATTAAATTTTACTAGTGCTTTGCAGGCCCAGCCAGCATTGAAAGAGCATACAGCAACAAAATGCTTGGATTTTAAGACACATAAATACATAAAGGAGTCATCTAAAAAGCAGCTTGCATTTGCTGTTAGGGTCGATGAAACCTAAAAGAAAAAAATGGAATGAATTAAGCAATTTCTAATAAAGAATATATAAGGTAGCAAGGCTTTCACAACTGACAACCCAACTTATAAGACATGTAGTAAAGTATTAAAACTTTAAATCTTACCCTTTAATTAGACATATAACAAAAGAAAGGTTTAAAATTTCTATTTGTACAAAAAAAAAAAAAAACTTGAGTAAGAAAATTGCATTTTAACTGGAATAACTCTGCAGTTAAGACGTTAGTGTTTTAATTTTGATCCCTTCCCTTTCTTTCTTTAAACCTAAATCTATACAAATTTAATGTTTCATCTAAATATTGAAAACAACTAACTAAATGAATCTTATAAATACATAAGTCTTCAAAAAAGATATAAAATATTACAGCTTTACATTTTGAGACTGAACAAAGGAATAGAAAGAAGAAAATTTATTTTAATATAAGAACTTGGACAAAAGCATACAAAACAGTCTCATTGTAATATTGACAGAATAAATAACTTAAAATGAATAAATCAAAAGTTATGAATGAAAGATTAGATATTTTATGCTATATATATATAATTAATCTTAGAAAGTTAATTAATTTAAATCTATAGAATAAATTTCACTTAAGTATTAGATTTCAGCTGCAGAAAATCATTAAAAATTTCATACGAAGACGAGGAGGACCCAAAAGATTTCAGGAATGTGATCAAAAATCAGGAATCTTGTAATATCTAAAAACCAACATGCCTTCTGTTAGAATAATATAAATCCATAGATTAGAACAGGTACACGTACATTTCCTAAAAGCACATGCAAGGAATGGAAGCGAATAAACAAATTTGGCTAAATTTCAAACAGAAACAAATTTTAATATTGAAAAACCAGGACCTAACCCCCTCTTGGAAAAGTAGAAAAGAATTGGCCAAGAATCCATGTTGCAAATATTCTCTTTCAAAATTTTAAAAAAATCAATTACAATGTACCCTATTATAAATTGGTAGAGCTTAATAAACTTTAAAATAAAATGTTTCTAAAATAAGAAAGATGATTTTGCTTAAATAATTCTGAGTTTAAAAATTTATAATTATTACATGGATTGTCATTCAAAATTCTTTATATTTACACTGCAGCAGAGCGTATATTAAAGCACCAATAAGAAAAAAGTAAAAGTCTTACAGCAATAAAAAACTGGATGAAAGTGATATGGCAAAAAGATACTAATTCAGCATGTTTGATTAATTAATATAGAGCTAAGCAATAAACAGGTTGAAAAATAGACATCATAAAAAAATCATAATTCAAAATGTCAATTGAAATTGTAAAAAATTAGTATTTAACAAAACTGTAATTTTTTACTTTAAATTTCCAAACAAATATACAATATTTTTTTAACTTGGATCACTTTTGACAATTCAGCAATTATCTAAACTTAAACTTACTATAGAAAAATTTACTAACTCCAAAGTGATCCGCAATACTCAAATATAATTCAGATCGAATGTCACTGCACATGGTTACAATTCAGATCCAACTTATTAACACTACAATAAGGGCCATTAATATTATAATGAACATACTAAAAAACATTAAATTTTACATGTATGCCATGTATCTAGCCAAACATTTTATTCTAAAAGTTTAGTAAAATATTAAAAGGCAGATTTTATTTGCTTCGAATAATGTAAAAGCAGATTTTGTTTAGTAATGCATAATTCATATATCATTTACAACTAAATGTATGCAATGGCAATTTAAGCTAAGTAAAGGTATCCAATAAAAATAGTCAATTAAAAATCCATTTTGAATTGAAAAAATAATGAAAATGACAAAAGTCATTAAAAAATATAAGAATTGGCACCATAAAGAATTAAAAATGCAAATTAGTTTGTTTCATAAAACAAATGCACTTTTGACATAAATTATGAAATCTTACCGTGTATATTGTCTGCTTTCTTCGTGAACTTCCATTTCCATACTTTTAAATTCATTTAATTCTTTCCTAATTGCAGCCTACAAAAAAAATAATTTTTAATTAAATTTAAAAGGAGCATTCATATCAAGACAAATTCATATCAAAAACAAATCACTGAAAGTTATTAAAGATAAATCAGTAAAAATCATAAAAATATTTAATATGTTAAGTCATTTGCAATAAATAATCTAATTATTAAGCTATGCATTATAGCATTGGAGTATTAGAAAATGTTATCTTTACTTATAATAAAGCACGATGTGTGTGTTGGTGCTGTACAGGCCAGACCGTTCGACCTACAGCTACCAAATTTGGGATATGTATACCTTGGGTGCCGGGAATATGCACCTCAGAGCCCTATGTTTTTTGAATTTTTAATTAAAATTTTAATTAATTCAAAAATAAGCCAAATTTTAACGTTTTTTTTTTTTTTTTTTTTTTTTTTGCTATAACTTCCGGAAATATTACAGCACAAAATTGATTTAACTTGGCATCACGTTAAAGCTAAAAAAATTAGCTTTTCAATGATACTTATATTTTGATCTAAGGAATAAAACTATTTTTAATGAATTTTTAAACATTTAATTTAATAGTTTTTCTTCAATAATTTATTTTGCAAAAAAAAAAAAAATCTCAAGGATCTTCAAAAAAAAAAATCAGCGTTTAATAAAATGTTGCCATCACATATTCAGAAGTTCTGATTTTTAAAAAAGTTAATTACTACCAAAAATAAAACAGAAAAATACAATTTTCATCACGTGATTATATAAAATGAAACAAATAGGAAATGTGATATTTTTTAAACCGTAAATGCAAGAGAAAATTTTTCTTGATCGTTTGGAATATCAAAATTAACAATTCCATTAAAGAATTAAAGTAAATAAAAATACAAAGTAAAAATGTATCACAAAAGTGCGACAGTTAAAAATGAAAAAGAATTTTTAGAAAAACACCAAACGATAATCTTCTGAGAGCGAGATTAATTATTTAAAAGCAAGAAATCTTAAACGAACTTTGAAAATGACGTCATTTCAAAGAAACGACGAACAAAAACCAATTTAAAATAAGTAGAAGTAAAATATTTTTGCAATCGTGTTTTTTTTTTAAATTTAAAACAATAAGACATGTCTTGAATTGTTACTTTTACTTATGTGAAGAAGATATTTTGTGCAAATCAAAGAATTCGCCTTCGTAATTGTAATTTATCTCCGCATTTTAATGAATCTATTAGTGAGCGCGAATTATTAGTACTCGGTTTCAACTAATTATTATTTCCATAAGTTGCGTGATTTTTTGAAATAAAAATAAAAAATAAGACTTCAGTATCTCCGGATATCTTTATTTTTTTTTCTCGCTAATTCTATAAAATCACTATAGAAACTGTGAAATTGTTGTCAAACAACTCACGTGCTTTAAAAAATTTGATTGTAGAATTTGCTACTTTATTGAAAAAAAAAAACTTATTTAATAATATTCAGAGACACGTGAACAACATTCAGCCGATTTACTGAAAACCTCTTGACACGTGCATACAAATTCCTTACAAATCATGCGAAATAAAAACGCATCTTCTTTCAGCGAAGTAACATAATATTAAAGCTATACTAGTAAAAGTAGGTCAGCTATTTGAAAACTCATCTTCTTTCAAACAAGCATACGTAATAATTAACAATGCAAAATTTGTAAAAGCATATAAAACTATTTTTGCAAGCATATTTCGGAGACATCAAAACTTTCTACAAAACAATATCATGTTCTCTCACGAGAAAAAATAAATCAACTATCATTCCAAATTAAATATATAAAAATGTCATTTTCGGCACATGTCTGCATAAAATGAAACAAATATGAAACATAATATTTATGGAAAATATATGGATGGAAACATTTTCAATGATATTTTACTATACATATACTACTAATCCAATTAAATAATTTTATTTAAGGAAAATATGGCTTAACATCTATAAGGCATCTTCTGTAATTGGAGCCCAACATCTAATGTCTTAATTTTTTGGGGGAGAGAGACATACATCTCTTAACAAATGGTTAAGAAATGAATGGTCTTTGATATCTAAATATCTAATTATAGATTTAGGGAAAAAATGCTGATGAATTAAATTTTTACATACACCATCTGCTCTGTGAATCATATTTAACAAAATATTCTTGAGACAATAAGTCCTTAAATAAAAAAGTGGCATTCCAATCAACTAAATCAATCATCAAAGCTGATCAATCTATAAAAATTTCATCATAACTATTCTATATAAACTAGCGATTTTAGATCACTTTATCAAGATATCAAAAAAGCCAATCAGAGTTACTCTAGAATAATTTGTCTAGATTATGATAATGATGATTGTTCTGAACTTGCAATATTCAGAACTGAATAAATCAATCAGATTTGAAGAAGATAGAAATGCTTATTTATTTATTTAGAAAAAGAAATATTAAGAATGTTTTACAAATGTGAATCTATAAGACCAAAAGGAATTTAAAACATAATTTTTTGAAATATATTTATAAACCTAAATTTTTTTTTTATTATTGAGAGCATTTATATACATCTAAAAATAAAATTAAAAACTTAACGTTTCAATTAACCTGTGAAATTTTTGCTGAATAATTCCTTGAAATCTTATAATTATAAAAAAAATTTATAATGTTTCAATTTCTGTATTGAACATAAAACTTCAATGTCGTACTATTCTGCTTTCAGTTCTTAGTTTTATTTAAAGACATGCTTAGATTGAGTAAATGGGTCTTTATATTAATTGAAGTTCCATCATTTTCAATTTAATTTAAAAGTGAATTTTACATGCACTGATAGAAAATCAGAGAGAGATGCGGACTTCAAAGATAGGACTGCTTAAGGCCTACATAATAGTATAAGTGAATTATATGACTATCGAAATTTGAAGCATAAAAATATTTTGCTGAAAAACTTATTATGAGACCAAGTTATATAAAAAATGATTTAACCCTTTAGTCGGCATTAATACTGGCAAACTGACTGGTCGCTAGTAGGAAATAAAAAATGATTTTAAAAAGGTTTGTCAACATGTGTTCCAATTTATGGGTTCTTTACACATAGTTCCTACTATAACTGCTTGTAAGTAAATGATAGTTACAATTTAATTGATAAACAAAGGAATTTAATACATTTTGCTTGAATAGTTTAAAAGGATATTATATGCAAATGTTCACTTAGTTTTTCATATTATATATATATGCATAAATATATTTTGCAAAAATAAGCATTTTTAGTGTTTTCACTACCTCAAAAATCAGGGTTGAGGTGTCATTAGAAGCAAAACTAATAATTTCACATTTTAAATACACGAAAAATAAATTTAAATTCAATAAAAACTGAAAAAAATTGGTTGTATATAAATTAACCAAAATTGATTAGAAGATTTCCAAGCAGGCTGATTACTAACTTTATCTCTGGGTGTGAGCCGAGTCCATGGTTTGTCAGCTCTCCTATCATAATCTTGAGCTTGAGTTACTTCAACATAATCATTGAAGCGGATAATTTTCCTTTCCTTCAATTCTTCAATTGTTGGCCGGAAGCTCAACTGTAAAGGAATATGTTTTAAACATGTCCATAAAATGTATTTTTCTAATTGACATTTAATAAACTAAATATTTCATATTTTCTGTCCTTTTAGATATTTAAAACTAAAGAAATTAAGTAATGTTACTTTTATTCTTCATGAAAATAGATATAATTAGAACATGTTACAACTTTATACTTATACAAAATTATACATATTTCTATGATGCTGTATTCCATAAATATATCAAGAATAATGAAAATTTCATCAAAAAATTACCAAATTTTAAAAACAAACTTTGGGATTATTATAAAAAATCATTTATGTATGTCAAAAACCATGAAATCTTAATATTTTGTACAGAATAAAAAGTAAAATACAATAATTTGATTTAGAAAGAGAATTAGAAAATGTTGGATAAGTTTTTAATGGGAAATTAAATGTACAGATACTTCATATTATGTACATTAAAATATCAAATATTTTGGATTAATATTTATCCTACCTTTCGAATCAAAGTCTTCTTTTTTTGTTCTTTTTCTTTACGCATTTCCTCTGCTGACTGATCTGTAGAGAAAGACATCATTAGATAGAAAGAAATAGATTAAAACAAAATCATTCATTATGAAATGGGTAACTTACATTTCAAAATGTTTCTCTGTTCAAGCTCCTCTGGTGTCGGACGTAAACTCAGGCGCCTGTAAAAAATGGATTAAATTTAATTTGAATCCCCCAGTAATTATTTTAATCCTTTTATAAAAGTAGAACAAGGGGTGGGAGGATTTAAATAAATTCTTCTTAAAAGAAAATAATAAATTGAAAAGATAACAAACTCATGAAACGGAAGTTACCATCAATTATTTCCATATAATTGAACCAGAAACTACTGGTAAAATGTCCCAAGAAAAATAAAAGACTCAAGAAGCAGTTAAAACTAAATATTCTAGGAAAATATTTTTCAATGCTAAGGGATAAAAATGTAATATTTTCTGAAGATTAGAAATTTCTTTTAGACTTAAAAGTTAAATATTAAAAAAAGCTGATACAAACATTAAACATTTCAAAGTTTTCAAGATGGTACAAAAATGCAAGAGAATTAAGACGGGGAGTGGGAGGGAGGGGCCACTAAGAAACATGTTACAAACATTTAAAGAAGGTCTTTAAAAATGTTTAAACAAAATATAATTTTTTATTTTTAAAAAGCATCACATAAATGTGTAAAGGCTGTAAAAGCCTTGCAAATATTCAAAATTAATATTATGGCAGATCCTGGACAGAAAAATTATTTCGAATTTTTACCTCGTCAGTTTTTTCTTGACTTCATCTTTTGTTTCTTGACTTTCTTGTTCAGAATGAGCAATGTATATATTTTTATCTATTAATTCTTGGAGATCTGGACGCTGAGCAAGTTTAAGAGCCAGAGAATCTTTACGGGCAACTTTAGCTATTCTTTTACCTACAAGGACATTTTTAAAAAAGTATTTCATTTGCAGCAATTGGTTGTAAATAAATTTATTTTATACAAATTTTTAAAAGTTCCAAGTACCTTTATTATATTAGTCTTGCAATTTAAATACATATTTAGTGAATAGAATAAAAGAAAATTAACACTGGAAATTACTAAAAAACTTTAAAGATAAATACTTTTTGTACATATTAAAAGCTTACTGCTATTTTAATACAGAGTAGTATTTTTTACAACAACCTAAATAAAAATTAAAGGATTATACACACACACACACACACACATATATATATATATATATATATATATATTACAAGGGTAACTTGAATGACTTTTCTAATTACAAACCTCAGTAAAACAAATAATAAACAGCATGGAATGGTTGAAAGGAAAAGAGAAAGTAAGAAAAAGAACTAAAATAAAATGACTTTGAATTTCCTAAAATTATTATTGCATACAGAAAAAAAAACGATGACAACTGATAACTTTTGTCATATAAATAAAGAAAATGTGTACAATATAAAACAGCGAGACAAAATATAAAAAAAATGAAATAAACTGCATACAAAATAAAACGTATACCACCATTTAAATTCAGAATAATTTTACTAACAATAATAGAAAAAAGATTAAATGCTGTAATGACCTAGCACCATGTACTTAGTGATTACCTTTCATGAAATCAAAATGATTTTAAAATTCCTAAGACAATATAACTTATAAATCTAACAATCACAAGTATTTTAAGACTAGTTAGTATATTGGATAGTCAACTATTAAAATTTAATTGAAACATTTAGAAAAAATAGGGACAAAGTGTTGAACAAGATATATAATAATTTTATTTTAAAATTAAAGCAACGTTAGTTCCAATTTATCTGAAGTTGAACAAATTATCTTATTTTCCAGTAAGTTTTTGGATTTGGGAAGAATTTGTATTTTTATAAATAAATTTCTAATGGTACAAATATTTTTCCATTTAAAAAATAAAATCTTGAGAATTAAACTTTTTATTTATGAGTAGTTTTAGCATAATCATGAAAATATTTTTTAATAGTAAATGTTAATTTAATTTCTATTGAGTTAAAAAGGATTATTTTATAGAAAAAAATTGATACAAATTTAAATGTATAAAAATAAGGAAATAGGGCACACAATACAGTTACATGCATAATTTGTCTAATTAATACATCTTGCAAAGTTTCTCTTATTACCGTGATTGGCTTCACCTTTTTAAATATTTTTAATTAGAAAGCAATAATAAATAAGTTGGTTATTTTTCAGTTATTATTTGCATATCTCTTTATACGATGTCTACGATTTGTCACATTATTAGCAGTTTTTGTTTATTAACACCTATTTATATTTTGTTTTAGATATTTAAACAATTTTTTTTTAAGAGAGAGAGTAGGTTTAGTGTCTAGAGAACATATAAAAGCTGAGTGTTGCTTTTACAGTCTATATCCTTTCTCCTTCAATATGTAAAACTATTCAGTTATGCTTTAAACTTAAGTCTAGTTTCCACCTAGTAGGACACGAGAATGTTGCACAACATCAATCAAATATAAATATATATTTAGAAAATATCAAAAATAGCTACAAAACTTTTTTTTTTTAAATTTAAATGCATGTAAGGATATTTCTAGTTGATCAATATTTAGTACTTACAAGGTTATGCACACTCTGGTAAAAAACATAGATACAAAATTCTATCTGGCTTCTTACAAACAAAATAGAAAGAGTTGAAGTTTAAAATTGTAATATGGATGGCTAGGATGAGACTGAGTTTGAAAATAATGATGTAAAGAAAGCATTTGTCTTCTAAGCTGTAAATCTGGTTTGTAACACTTAAAATATAAACTGTTAATTGGAGAGGTATTCCAGAACATATTCTAAGAGCAGTATGGTGGACAGGATCCATTTTTTTTTTTTCAGTATGGTTTTCCTAGCTGAGCCATAGATTGTGCATTCATAATCTATTTTAGAAAGGATAGTAGCTCTGTAAATCTTTAAGTTCTGTAAGCTCTCCAGATGTATTGGAAAGCACTTTTTAAGATATTTAAAACCCTCTCACATTTTTTCCCATTAGAAAGTTAGGGGGGATTAAAATATCAGCTTTTTGTCAAAAATAATTCTTGAGAAATAAATTTCACTGAGAAAAGGAATTCTTTTAATCTTAAAACATAAGTTTAGGGTCTGGATGAAGATTGCTATTTTGACAAAAATGCACTCTCGCTATTTTTGCAGTTGAGAAAGTAAAACAATCTAAAACTGACCAATGTTTAATTTTATTCACCGCTGTTTGCAGTTGTCTCTCTATAAAACACTTACGATTTCAAATAAAGGAAATGTGTAGACAATTTACATACAGGTATCCTTTGATATATGGTAAAAACTGCTTTAAAATGTTAATTTTTATGATGAAAAGTGCAACACAAAACACTGCCTTTCAGAACACCTTCTTGAATAAAAATATCAGAAAATTCATGCCCTAGTTTAAATTTAAATTGTCTTAATCATAAATTTTTTTGAAAGAATATTGGCAAGCTTCCTTGTATATTAAAGTCGCACAGATTTTTCAATATCGAATATGGCCACCAAATGTTTTCTCTGCAAAAAAGCAGAATGAATCTTCTTTTGTAAACTTAAAAGATGGTCAAAAGTTGATCTTTTATTTTTGAAACTGACTGAGGATTTTGCTTGTCTCTAAAAAGAATGTAAGTTGTTGGTTAATCATTTTTTCTAAAAGTTTGCACAGACAGTTTGTTAAAACAATCGGGGAATAATTCAAAGGATGTGGGATCTTTATTGGGCTTTAAGGGAGGGATAGTTATTGCTTGTTGCCAAGAAAATAGAAAATATTGTTATTTCCAGATTAGATTCAATTCAAGAGATATGAATTACAGAAAGATTAGTTATATGTTAAATGCTGGATCATAATTAATATTATCAGGGACAGGGGCAGATTTGTGAATGCTTGATAAAGCAAATTGAAATTCTTGAAATGTAAAATTACTATTGTAAGGTGAATGAGAATGGATTTAAAATTCAATTTTTTTATTCTCACATAATTTTTTAAATTTAAAATATATATATAAGTTACAATTTTGACTGGAGGATGTATTTGCTAAAGGAGAAAATATTGTATTTACTATGTCTTTTAAAGATGATATAATACAATTATAAACGTATCATATTGTCACAATATTAGAGAAAGAAGCACCTGCAGCTATTTTGACTTGACTTTTTACCAAAGTTCTCACTTTAAAATAGAAGATTTTAAAATTAAAACTAATTTTCGCCATGGCCTTCTACGACTATATTGTTAAATATTTCATGACTCGGCTTTGACTCGTTTGAATTCAATTAAATTTTTAGATGTGGGATATCTGCAAAAGATGCTCCATGCTTTTGTCTGTTTCTTATGATTTCTTGTTGATACTCATTATTGCACCATGGCTTACTTTGGTTTCTCTGAGTGCTTTTAGTCTATGGGATGAATGCGTTTGCAGCATGAATTACAGTTTGGGTAATTAAGTCTAATGCCTGATCAACAGAATAAATTTTAACCATAATTTTACATATTTTTGAGAGAATGTATTCCAGTCACTGCTGAGAATATGTCTCTGGATGGGTGATTATTATGATGGTTAGAGCTATTATCAGTTATAATCAAAGGAAAATTGCCACTCTTGTGGAGATACTTTCTACAGTCAGATTAAAAAATAAGATTGATGGAGAACAAATGGCAAGGTCAATTACATGGAGGAATTTATAGGTAAGAGGAAAAAGGTTAGTTCAACCTGTATTTAGAAGACATCAATAATGATCCTGTAAAAGTTTTTTTTTTTTTTTTTAATTTGATGCCCTCTTGCATTGGTGCCAGAATTCCCCCCCCCCCAATAGAGGCCATAGCCATTAAAATTTCTGATAAGAAACGGCGGAGGAAGTTGTTGAATTAGATCATTTTAATCATTTTGATTGATGTATTCATTAGGAGGTAAATATTAACTGCATATGGTTATCAGGGATTTTATATGTATTTGAATAGCAATAGCCTGCAAATTTGTGCTTAAATTCAATGGAGTGGATGGGAGATTAACTGCAACAAGCAGTGCAATTTTACCTGTAAGTCTATCATTTATATGAGTTTTGTAAGATGCAATGAAGTTTGACACATGAATGTTATCACCTGGTTTCTTATGGGTCTCCTATTTATAAAGCAATACAAACTGGTGCATAGGTATTGAGGTCTTTCATATCTGAAATTTATTTTTTTAACACACGACAATTCCAAGAAAGAATATCTGCCATTGAAGGGGGAGAAAAAAAAAAGAAGAGAAAAACTTTTTAAAAAAAACCACCTTATAATTTCTTAGAAGAATCTGATTTGTCTGAATCACTAAGGGATATTTCTCCTTCAGATCAATGACACTGAAGAGAAGATCACTATCCGAGTCTTTATCTTTAGTTTTTTTCTGTTCTTTTAAGAAGTCTTCCTGTATTATGGAATACTTTGGTGAAACTTCATTTGGACTATGCTCTGTTACAATTCTAGCACGTTTATTGGCTTTTGTTTCTTTAGTTTGATTTCTTTGGTTTGATTTTTTGTTTGTTTTCTTATTATCAACTTTCTGCTAAGTGTTAGGTTTAGATTTCTCAGTTTCAATGGATGCTGAAGTATTTTTGAAAGGGGAATTCTTAGTTATCAGTTTTAATTTTGATAACAGGAGGCAGATTATTTTTTGAAATGTTTTTGTCAGTCAATGTATTTGAGGAAGTTACCGATTTCACTGTATTGCTATAAAAAAAGTGGCCTTTGTGTACAGGTGTCAGCAGCTTTTTAGCTTCAAAGTATGGTTTGTTTTATTTTAAGTTCTTGGATTTTCTTTTCTAATTTCCTTTGAGGACAGTCTTGGGAATCAGATTGATGAGGTTGTTTGAAATTTACACATTGGGGATCTGCAGCACAAACATTAGCTTGACGGCCAGCAGTTGTGTCCTCAGAAGTTCTGCCCACAAACATTAGCTTGGCAGCCAGAAGCAGTTGTATCCCTCAACAAGCAGTCTTGGAATGATCAAATCATTGACAATTATAGCACCTGGTAGGATTAGGTATAAATGGACAAACTTTGCAGTTTAAGTAGCCTGATTTAATGCTGGATAGTAATTTTGCTATATAATAAGTTAAGATATTATTAGTGGCTATTCATAAAAATACAATTAACAGTAATTGTATCTTGGCTGGCAAGGCCATCAAAAATTTCACTTTTAGGAGATCGAGAGTTCTTTTTCTGATATAATACTGCAGCAGAAATTAAGTGTGCGGTGAAGTATTACTTACAGAGAATCATTTAAAAAGGATTTCTCTTGTAAGAAGGATTTGGTTTGAAGAGTAGAAATTGTTTCAATTAGTAAATTGCTCAACCTAAGTTTTTTTACTGACTTCGGTCTACCACCAATACCTCTCAAATCTTTTTCTATGGCCAAAAGATATAATTCAGAAAGTTTTTTTTATCAGGAATAGAGAGAATAACGGAGCAAGCAGTTTTAGAGAACAGTCCAGTGTCGGAAGTAAAAAAAAATCGATGAGTTAGATAAAGATTTGAGCCTTGACAGCACTACCTGACATGAAGCCCAACAAGGGATGGCAGCCACAGGCTCTAGTCATTTCTAGCCTCATAGCTTACCATAGTGCTAGTGAAGACATATATGTTGTCACCTCCAGTACATTGACCAACCTTAATGCCAAACCCTAGAGTGTGACCTCTTCGCTTCATCTCTAGCAGATTAACTTAGTAGTAAGTGTACCAGCTGAATTGATACATGATCAACAGTGCATCACCTATCCAAAGGGTTGCTACACATGGACAACAAATGGTGTTTCAGACCATCCATGAGAATCATGAAGCAAAAGAATGGCAACAGCTTCTCATGGAGAGCTCCTTCCCATGCAGTCGAGTGATAGAAGGATTAAGCAGACAGTAGAAGTTGTAGAGGAGGGTAAACATAAAGATTCCTGGAAGCCTTGGAATTGGGACACACACACACTCACCTATAATAGGTGAGCCCCCGAGAGCAAATACCGAAAATAAATGTCATTTGTTAATATGCAATCATTAAGTGACAATCACTTAATGATAACATCTGAAACCTCTAAAAGTTCAGAGATCATTTTAAAAAACATTAACAGTGTGTTCCTTCTCTCCTATGATTAGCAAGTATATGACGTACAAAATGATAAAAAAAATTTTAACACAGCTAACTGTATTAAGAGTTAATTTAATTATAAGTTATAAAATTGATTTAACAGGAAGTTGCAAAATAATTACATTCTTCATCATCTCCACAGTAATCTTTCCATAATATAGGACTGCCTGAATCTGAATCCGAATCTGAATTGTCTGTTGCACTGACAGATATCATAGGTACTGGACGGTCTTCTTGGTCACCTGATGATTCAACTTTCTTTGTCCTATTTAAGATAACTATGTTAGTCATACACAGTAGTGTCCAAAATTGAGGAAATCTTTAGAAGAAACATTTTAATATTTGATTTATTGTAACAATAATATTAAAAACTATAAAATTATACATTAATTTTAAGGTGATTTAAACAAGAATTTTACAGAATTGATATGATGGTGATATAAATTAATATAGCACTTATAAAGAAAAGGAATAATAGCATACGATAGCATAACTATCATTATTTAATTAATTTAATTTTACAATTGGATTATTTACGTGTAAAAACGTTTAGTCAGTTTCACAGATTTTTCAATTGGATTAAAGTCTAGGCTATTCCCTGGTCATCGCAATAATGAAATACAAGTGTTTTGTAACCTTTTATATAAAATGCCAACACAATATGGTGTTGAATCTTTCTGAAATATAAATTCATCTTTAGGGAAAAGATCTGATGAAAATGACGGTAGTATAGAAATGAATATATCACTAACATATTTTTGGAAATTTATATTCTATTAAACATGCAAATCATACCAATTTCTTTTTAGTGTTATGATTTGAGGTTGTATAACAGCAATTGGGATTAAACAGAAAAGGTAATGCAATCACAGTGAAATTCACCTATGCATCCGTTTCATATTCCCCAATGTTGCTATTGAATAGTAAAATGTTAGTCTTTTAAATGACACTGCCCATTATTCTGCAGTACATGAATTTTTAGCCCAATTTAATCCTTTCAAAATTTTCATAAAAAATTGTGAAGGTGTACGAGTTTGAATGAGCAGGTGTGCATTTTTTGACAGATTGTAAAAGGAAAATATTAATTAACATTATTAATGAACATTTACTATGACATTAATGAACATCCAACTAGGTTTTAATCACAAATTATAGAAATAAAACCTCCATTCAGCTTAAAATATGGTGTTAATAGCCGATTTTCTTGATAACAAGGTATCTAATTAACAACCAAAACACTCCTGCTCATACACTGCATTCAAATGAAGATAAGTTGTGTATTAAATAAAATTCACTATTTAAAAAGTACTTTCATGTTGTTTAGTAATTAACTTTTATAAATAATAATAGAGCATAATTTAATACATTACATTTTTAGCTGAATTTTCTCTAAAATAAAAAACAACTTCAAGTATTACTGCAAGTGTTGTTCTTGTGAGCCTACAGCTTTTCAAAATGCATTTTCCATAAAAAGTTTCACATTTTTTTTTTTTTTTTGTTATTGCTCTAAATTGGTGAACTTACATTTTGTTTTAAAAGGGGGGAAAATGAAATATTTTACAGAATTTAATATATTTTGTAAATTTAAACTGTTTTAATGTAGTCTTATTTGAGAAAAAAATATTTTGAATTTTGTTGTTTAAATGGTTTCAATCATCAAATTAAAAAAGATGTTTTTGTTGTTGTTTCCCAGTAGCATTCAATCTTTTTTTTAAAAAACCTTTAACTTAATTTTTTCTATTTAGTTCCAATCTACAGAGTTTTATAAGTAGATGCCAGAGAACTTAAAAGTGCATCACTGAAATTAAAGAACTAGTTTCCATTAATCAAAGAAATAATTTTAAACTGTACAGAAAATTCAAATTCATTATATAATAACTGCAACTACAACATAAAAGAAAAAAATTAATAAATTTAATATTAAACTTTTGATCACTGTATTAAGGTACCAAAGAGAGAATACCTCTTCCCACTTCTCTTGCTATATCAAAATTATGCTTATTAAACATTTGCAAGTTTGTAACAACTCAAGAACAAGTGCATACATTATACAATTCAAAATGCAAAAGGCCACACATTAAAATTATATTGATAGAAAATCCACCATCAAAAACTTATCAAATATAGTGGGACTGCAAGTGGATTTTAAACTAAATTGATTTTAAATATATAATCTTTTTTCGGAGTAATAATTACTTTCTAATAAAAAAAAAAAAGGTTAAGAAAAAAAAATTTTGATATCAGTCAGGATTTTAAAATTTTCCAGCTGTATCTTACCTATCTCTGACAAGAGAAAGCCTTTGGAAGTCTGTGCAGGTGAAAGCACCCTTCTTTTTGAGGGCACTCTTTTTGGGCATTGCTGTCATAGGATGGGGTTCTTTGGCAGGTATTTCCTCCACAGTGGAGGTGTTGAAGGGTCCATCCTGTTGGGTGACATATACAACACAAGGACTACCCATGTCCATGTCAGCACAGGAAGACTCTTCATGGTCATTCAGATCTTGGGATGGATCTGAAATTTAAATTATTTAATCAACCAAATGTTTGAGAGAATATAAAAAGTTGAATAACAGCATTAGAAGGTAGAAATAAAATTTCCATTTAATAGCCACAATAAAGATACAATTAATTTGAAATAAAAAATTTATTCAATGAGAATTGTCCTTATACATCTTTCTTATTTATGAAAATCAGGGTGAGTAGTAAAATTTTATGAAAAATAAGCACTTTATAAAAAATTTTGAAGAAAAAATTAAGGACCAACAATAACAAAGTATTTTTGATTATGGAACTAATTTACAAGGAAATTCATTAAGATGATGATCAAATTCGCAATTCAGTTTTAAAAAGTAGAAATTCAGAATACCACCAATAACAACTGTATATTTTTCATAAAGATTAAAATTGTGTTACTTAAAATGTTTTTCTGAAAGTTTCTCATGAAAATCTAATCTACGTCAGAAATACTTATTTACATTACAGTCAAATACTATGAAGAAAAATACTACATTGCCACTTCATTAATATTTCAGCTTTTTAAAAGAAAAAAAGTGCAGAACATATGTAAACAAATATGGAATTTAAAATGAATATATATTAGCAGCTTTTGACAATCGGGCAGTTCATCAGTATTAATTCTTGCTAAAATGTTCAATAAATATCTTATGTATCATGGTCTCATAATAGGTTTTTTAATAAAATAATTTTAAACTTCACATTTTGGCAGTCATTATTTATAATATTATGCAAGTTTAATATGTTATGTTCATTGTGCTACAAATCTCTCCCTATCGGTTCAAAAAACTTTAATTTTAATATAGAAATGATGATGATGCAGTTAATGTTTTTTTTTTGGGGGGGGGGGGGTTTACTGAACCTACACTTGTCTTTAAATAAAAGTATGAGAAGTGAAAGTAAAGCCGTTTGTCACTGAAATCTTATGTGCACTACAAAATAATTCATAACATCTCAAAGACTTATTCAGTAAAAATTCCACAAATTCATCATAAAATTTAATTTTCAGCTTTATTTTTAAAACAATAAATGCTGTTAATAATAATATCTTAATTTTTTGGTTTATAATACTTCAAAAAAATATGAAGTTTAAATTTTAGAAAGTCCTTTTGTAAAAAGGAATACTATTCTGCAAATTTTCTTGACACACCAACTTTTAAAAATATTTTTAGATCTAATCAAACTAATTTATAAAGTTTGGAATATTGTGATATTAGATGAATTAACATTTTCATAATATGGGCCAATAATCCTTGAGAAGCCTTCGAAGGCGATTGGTTTCTTACCAATCCTAATATCGTCGATTTATACAAAATAGCGATATTGAATTTTCATAAATCAGTCAGTAAGCTGACTGATTTATGAAAAGTTAAATCAATCAATTTATTGGAGAGCAATTTTTTTTATTTATTTAGGAAAACCAACTTTCTGCTTACAACAAATAATAAAGCATTACATTTTTAAGTCCACAGGATTCGAAATCCCATGGAGTTTTCCTACACAGACTTTTAAATGCAACACATTATAATTTGTTGTAAGCAGAAAGGTGGTTTCGAAGACATATATGGCACTTTGAATTTTTAAGTTTGTTTTATTTCATCACAGGAAGAAGGAATTATGAATAAGCCAACACGATGAACACAATACAGAACAACACAAAACAGAGTGACAAAAAGCTGATGAAACCTTTATCCCTATGAATACCTTTAGATTTTAATAGGGATCGTTGATACATATCAATCATATATATAGCTTGTGCAAGGGAATCATATGGATCTTTTAATGGAATATGCATCAATGGATGTTTTTATCTCTTCACCCGGAATTTGGGAGTTAGTTAGCTTTTAGATGATTCAGTAATTTTACAAAGCTTCTGTTAAATTAACAAACTGGAACAAGTGGAATTGATCACGATATAAGATAGTATTTTTCGAATGAAGTTACTATGTGCTAAATTAAATTAAAAGTTAATAAATTAATTTAAATTAGTTTATCATTACATACACACATACATATATTTATATTTTATATATATATATATATATATATATATATATAT
>JAOUZG010015456.1:1540447-1550610 GCA_026289955.1 Argiope argentata | reverse complement strand
ATATATATATATATATGTATATATATATATATATATATATATAATTTATGCAAAATATCAAATAGTTATTCCATAAACATTTCTGATCATAAAATTTAGTTTCACCTTCAAAAAGATTTAAATAGAATAAGTAATATTTTACTCTAATTTCAATCAATCAATATTTTTTTGAAAACAAGTATGAAGTACTTTATCCAGTCCTTCGATCCTATAAACAACATTTATAATTTTGCGAGCAAACTTTACCGAGTTATAAAGCTTTCAATATGATTATTTTAGGACAAAAAACAATTTTATCATTTCAGACAGTTCGCCTTAGGGAAAGTCCAGCTGCTGATTGGTTTTCTTAATGACAGTCGATGGAGAGGTCTAGAAACGCGCGTTTTTATATAAACACAGGGTGGTTAGAATTAAAGTTGCATTTTGAAATGATCATAAAATAAAAACCACTAAAACAAATGTTATCAAACTTGGTAATAATTTAAAGGCAGTCATCGGAATTTCTTTTACGAAAAAAACTTTTTATAAGGGGAGCGAAATGGCGCTGCACGCACTTTTGTCAAACAAAGTAAGCCATGAAGACATCGGCTTAAAATGTGTTTAATCGCTTCAGAAACGAAACTATTTGTGGGGTTATGTAAAACCACGATGCCTTGTAATTGGCTAACGGATGAAGAGACAATTTGTGCAGATGAGCTCATTTGGTTTTCCAGATAAAAGTGAGCCTGTTTGTCCTAACTGTTACAAAATAAGACCATTATCTTATTAGAATGTTACGATGAATGCGATAGCATTGAACGGCGTGCTTTGCAAAGGTATCGTTCAGTAAAAGGAATCCACCGAGGGATTTTCTAAAAGCCACTGTTGAGAATGTAGTAATGCGATTTAATTTACTTTCAGAAAATGATTGATGTCATATAGAGCATGCTTTGAAATACATTTCAGAAACGATTCAACACATTTCAAAACGACATCTTCATGTCCTATTTTGTTTAACAATATTGCGTACAGACCATTCCAGCCCTGGTGGTGAGGTTTGCCCTCCCCAGTAAAAGAAATTTTGAAGATCTTCTTTAAGCTATTACCAAGTTTGATAAACATTTGCTCCAGCAGTTTTCATTTGATGATCGTTTCAAAGTGGAACTTGAATCATAACCACCTTGTAGAGAATAGAACGAATTGATGTTTTTTTTTTTTAATATATATAACTCAGCCAGTTTTAATTGCAAAAAGGAAAACTTATTTAAAATATTAGTGTCACAAGGATATTTTATTAAAAAAATGACTCCCAAAATAGGAAGTCTGCATTAAAATTAAATTTTTTAAATTTATTAGTCTCGCCCTCTCTTTCTCAAGAAAATAACATTTTATTCTCACTCCATTTTATATAGATACATGCTGAAAATTATGCAACAGAAAATTAAAACTAGAAAGGTGTAAACTTTTTAAAATCGAGTTTTTATCAATGCGATGGAAACACGTTGACAGAGGCTAATTTCCCCCCTTGGAGATTAAATCACTTGTGCAGATTTAATTGCATTTTTATTTTAAGCGAAATAAACTGTTGAAAAGTATAGTTTAAATAATTTTTTTTCTAATTCTTTAAAAATTGAAACTTAATTTATAGATTAAAACAGACATCATTAAAAAGATTTTTTTTTTTTTTTTTGAATTTTTAACATGTAAATATCATATTTGCGGGAATATTTTCAGAATTATCGTGAAAAATCACCGAATTAGTGCTTACTTTTCAATTAAAATTCTAATCAAAAATCCAAAAAATAGGTTCCGAGGAGCATATTTCTAACCTCTAATGTATACATGCACAACATTAGGTAACTGGTTTGGTCAAACGGTGTGGCCTGTAGAGCTATAACACACGCACGCGGAGCTTTCTCATAAATACAGATCGATATGGCTGTCAAATATGAGGGCTGATTTTTAATTGAACGAAAATGTGAACAAATCAGTGCTAACATTTTACTTCTTTATGAATCAGCAGACACTCCAAATTTTGCTACACTTAAAAATCACTTCAGTACTGACCTAATTCCCATGAGATGATTGCGTCTCCAGCTGTAGTGAAACATTTAATAAATAAAGTATCTCAGCTACAGAAATCTGCATGTTTCAGCAGATATAATGACGCTTCAGGCTTACTTGAATCGGCTTGAACGACTGCAAAAGTACATTGAACTACGTCTAGCCAGAAAATTGGAAACATGATAACATTGGTAAAAGTAATGTTTAAATTTTTGATACTTCAGTAATAAGTATGTCGATTATGAAAACAACCAGCAGAGGTGGGGGGGGGTCCAAAATTTTCTCTCATATTCTCTAAATAAAGATGAATTTATACTTTAGATACTGTTGTTCCCGATTGATTAAAACCACAACTTGAGGGAGAATTACAATTGCAGCCACAAAATCACTTATTCAGTTTGATATATTTTAGTGATGGCATTTTATCACATTTACATGCTTTATGTAAATGTAAAGCATGTAAATGAAAGTACAGACCGACAGCATTCAATCCCTTTTCGGATTGTGTATCGAATATTATCCATCGAGATCTCTTGGTTTTGTAATCATCGCAATTAAATTATATTCAAACAGCCTCGCAGATAGAATTCCTCTGGATAGAATTTGCTCAAGATTTGATAGAGATCTACAAATTTTGTCTAAAGATCAAATACCAAATTTCATCCGTCTAGCTTCCATCTTCGACTAAGTCAGACATAGTGCAAAAAATGGGTTTTTTTGAACGCGAGAAGGTCCAAAACGTGGAGATTCGTCAAAACTCATTTGAATTTTTTCGATGATTATAATCTTTTCTCTATACTTCGTATACCAAAAGTATTTTTTAAAAATGTAGTTCTTACCCTTTCCGTACATTCGAGTGCATAATTTCAAGCAAATTACGGTTATTATAAAGATCTGAATGCCTAACAAAGTGGTTTATAAATTTCACTCGTATAGCATTCCTGCCTTTTGCATCTACGAAATTTAAGTCCGAAAACATGCCTAGAGAAACTCAAAACAAAACGTTTCTACTCTAATTTTCTATTTAGATTAAGTATAATTTTATGGACAAAATAATCCGATACGTCGTATCTTGATCCGATTTCTCACTCCCAATTTTAAAAAATCATAACTAAGCAGAGTAAATCTTTTATTCATTTTATATAATTCCATTTATGCGCTTCGCGTTGTGCCAAAAGCATACTTTGAACCACGAAAGGAAGGAGAAACTCCTCCACAAAATTTTTTTTGAATCTTGACGATAATTTGAAGGGTTTGAAAATATGTAATTAAATTTTGAATTTAGCGTCTAATATGAATCAAAACTAAAAGGAAATTGAATAGTAACTAGTTAACCCTCTGACTGGCCATTTTTTAAAAATCAGTATTTAGATGTAACGTCAGCAATTAAATTCACATTTTTTTAACAATGCGAACTGATACTATATGTTGCACAATAAAGATATAATAAAAATCTGTAATAGCAAAAATAACCACAATAAACTGAAAAACTCAGGATAAAATTAAAAAAAAAATAGATTTATTACCAACTCGCGGAAATTGCCACACAAAAAATGATAAAACTGTACACAAAATGAGTTAAGTTTAAGTATTTACACTCAAAGCGCCTCTCAGGTGGTATCCTAGACGGGGCAACATTTTGACATTAATTAATCTTAATTTTTATTAAAATCAGTGTTATAGATTTATTTTTCCATTGTTATTTTTTTAATTAACGCATGACGTCTTTTTTTCACATCACATAGCACTAAAATGAGTAATCCTATTCACGTTAACGATTACGCATTCAATTCGGGCTCAGTTCCCCCCCCCCCCTAATATAATGGAACTGTGTAAGGACATGGAAAGGAAAACCTTCATTCGAAGTTTGTTTTTTAATGCCAATGATAATTGGTGGAGTCCTACCTTAAGGTACGATACAGTTTCGAAAAGATTACCCAATAGTTCGCTGGATTATACAATTGCACACGAGATAAAAAATATACAAAATGTCAAGGAATAACTCACCATTTATTTTGCCATCTTGATCTTTATCAATTCCATCGGGCAAAAGCACACCTTTTTTAATAAGCTCTTCTTTGGTTGAACGCATCGATATTTTTCTTTCCAGAGCTGCAAAAGAAGCAAAACATGTCGTGAGCACGAAAGGGTTATATTTAATAAGGCCATCGCTTGACAAGCAGTTTTGATAGTCACGGGGGACGAGAGACACCGCGACTGCGTCTGCGACCCATCGATTGAAAGCTTATAATTTAATTACCACTGTCAAAACATTTACCCTGGAGTTGACGAAATCAACTACGCAGTTATCCATATTTTCACTGATTTGCCTGCTAACTTTTTTTTTTTTTTGTATCGCGCAGTTTGAGGACAAAAAGGTAGTATTCAAAGATCAATTGAAGGTTACGAACGGATATTTAAAATTGTAATTTTATCACATGAAATTTCATTCAAAACTGAAAACAGAAATTAGAAACCAAAAGCAAACTCAAGCAAAAGAAATGGGGGGAAAACTCATCAGATGGGATAAAATCAATTCAACTGTATTATTCTTTCCCTTCAATTTTCATCCCTAGGGTCTTTAAAATATCCCCCCCCTCCGGTTTCATTTCGTTTAAAGTAATTTTTCATAAATAAGGAATTACAATAAAATTAAAAATACTTTCGAAAAATATAAAAATTACTTAAACTATTCAAAACCAGATCGCAATTTCGGAATGAATCTCGCCATTCCGATTAACAAAAAAAAATCATACCTGAAAACAGGTTCTTATTGCTCATCACATCAGTCTTGTAAACAATGGGTATTACAATTGCATAAAACTTCCAAAGCCAAGCCTCGTTCAAAAATGCCAAGCTTCAAATCCCTTAACGCATCACTTAATTTAAACACAGATTTCTTTCTTTTAAATTATGCTATCAAAGCATAATTAGCAAGCAAACCACTAGTCAGCGATCAGTGTAAGCATCGGCAGGCAATTCTCAGAGATGATCGCCCCCCGGTCGACTCTGTTCATTTCCACAATTTATAGGAAACCAATCCTAGGGTTGCAATTAATTCATTTAGAAAACAAAGGTTCCGAATTTCTATATAAAGGTATCGGATACATTATGAAGCTCCCGCTGTGAATTCGAGTGAACTGTTTTGGTGCATCTCGGAATCTTTTGTCAATGCAAATGGATTAAGATATTATAAACTCGAGCAACTTTGTGTTTTTGAAAAAAATATATATTTTAATTCATTACTCAATTCTTGAACAAGGCATAAAGATGCCAATGATTTCATCGCACAAGGAAGACAATAATAGTCTTTTTGGACGTTTTAAACCCACAAAGCAATTTATAAATTTTTAACGCTTTGGTCTTCAATTCGAATTGAGCAAGTTTTTGGTAGTCAAATGATACGAATAGTCCATTCATTCAAATGTACGTAAAAACTACCCGTTTTGCATAATTCGGCATATTACTCCATTTAAAATGCTTCCGAATTTTGAAACAACCGAAATGGAACGAAATTAATGAAAAAATTACATCAGAAATCCGAGTGGAAATAAGATGGCTTTAGTACCAAAATTTTTGTATTTTTCTAATTTTTTTTTAAATTTAAATTAAGTTTTTTCTGAGTTTGCTTGGATAAGTATTTACGATGCAAGAAGTGTGAGATCCAAGCTGTAGCATGAGTGCTGCAGTTTATGACGAAACACTATGTTGCCATTTATTGTCTATTGTAGTTAAATACGGAATTGATAAGTGGAAAAACATTTAAAAGTAACAACCACCTTTGAAGAATTATTGAGAATAATGCCTCGATACAAAAAAAGATATCTGATTTTATTTAGTTATAACGAAGATGAAACAAAGAAGTCATCCCTCATACAGACAAAGGTAACCCCATTTTGTGCTCGTCGTGAAATCTTAAATTTTTTCCAGTACAAATTTACGATTGCTAAAGGGCTAATTCTTATCAAGTATTTCTATAGCAATTAATATTGGGTTTGGAAAAATAACAGGAAAAACAATGATATAAAAAATGAATCGAATTGCATATTTTTTTAACATTACACTCCAGAAGCGCATGATGAAATGAAGGTCTGTTCGACTCAGGAGATCGTTAGTACATTTCTTCAAATCAAAAGTTTAAAACCATGTCGTGGTCAAAGAACTCGCATCAATGGAGTTCATATATGGAGACGAAGGCTACAGTGGCACTTCTTTATAAGAATAGAAAAAGAAAATTCTCAAAACGGGCAAGGTGCAGCTTTTCAGAACGTTCAAAATATTCTATACATAACTGACACTTTTTGCAACGAAAACCGCGTGGATTTACCATTCCCGGTGAAATTGCAAAAACTTTATTCGAGTTTTAGGATTTATGAATTTTAAATATTTCACTATTGGCTTATTTCTGCATATCTTTCTTTACAATAAAGAATTAATACTAAGATATAAAGTGTTTTCATAATTTTAATTTATTATTAATATTATATGTTTTGGGGTTGAGATTTTGATTGGTTTTTCGACTAATTGGTAAAGTTGCTCCTTTCTCGGAATAGCTTTGGCAGCATGATTTTTTAAACATATAATTTTACCTAAATTGGGTGTCTCCATAGAATACAAAATTAGAAATCGAAATTAATAATGCTAAAACAGCATTGTTTTGAAAATTACTATGCGGTACGGGAGTTCATACTGACTTGTTAGACAACAGAATGCATTCTGTTTCGTTTTAGAAAAGAAGCGCATTCCACGCGAACAGAAGTTAAATGCAACTGCCCTATAGAAAGGAGGCTGGGCATGAAGGGGTTAAAAAGTCCTTAAAATCAAGTTTTGATATCTATTAGTATCTATGCATCTCGGCAGAAATTAAAAAAAAAAAATATTACGATAAAAACTTGAAGGTCAAAATTTATAAACGTGAGTAGTCGAAACTGAATTTTGTCTCACAATAAGGTCTCATCAAATATCTTCGACATTGGTGCTGTCTGATGCTATCTCAGCCGAATCCAGTTATTACTGATCCAAGAACCGAACCTGAAAAAGTGTTACATAACAGCTGTGCTTACACTCCAATATACATGTGCACACAGAAACACATTTGAAACCGACCTGTAAAATCTGAATAATTTATCATACTCCCATAATAAAAGAGAAACTGCCAAATATTTGCAAGAGAAAAAATGCGGATCCCTTTCTAAAAACATACCGGTTGAATGAAAAATAAGCCGCTTTTAACAGAAACTGTATGAATCGGAGTACCACTCTTCACTTTACATATAAATTAAAAATGTTTTATTATAAAATTTTGAAATTTTTTAACCTTAATTTTATTCTGTTTTTAGAACGTATTTTACAGTTTTTTTAGACAGAAGCAAGAAGGATATTTGTAACAATGTAGTGCAAAAAAATTTAAAACTTAATTATTATAGTTGATCTTCACTTCAAAATTCCTTAGAATAACCTTAAAAAGGAGTTAACTACGCCAGTAAATGAAAACAATTCAGCAGAAGGAAATTTTTTGCTTGACTGACGTGAAGAGTGGTAGATGCAAGATTACTTACTTCTAGACGTCTGCTCGAAGCGGTCGCTCTTTTTCTTCCGCTTCCACTTCCAGGGCTTGAAGAGCCGCCCCAACATAGCGAATCGACTGTGCTTGCTCTCCATGGGGGAGGGCGTGGGCGACCGGGAATTGGAGCCCACGGAGCTCGTTTTCATGGCACCATTGGTTTTCTTACCTGAAGAAGGAGAAGGGGGGAGGGGAAAGATCATCCTTAAGAGTTCCAACAAGTTAAAACAGATTATATTAGAAATTAATTTAAACAATAGCTCATTTCAAATAATTGCCAAACATTGAGGTAGTAATCCAAAACCAAGCGAAACATATTCATCAGACGACTCGGAAAAAACAGGTGGGGAGAAAATTGCATGTAATTTCTCTACAGATTATATTATGATGAAATCATTATGCTTTAGCCGCTTCTGATCAATTTCCCAAATTATGCAACTGCGCGAGCATTCCGCATTAATAATAAATAACTACGAATAAAAAATTCAATTTGCTTCTTCAGTTAATACAATGCCTTACAAATCGACTTATTTACATTTTTCTAAATAAATTCCATGAAACTTTTAAGGTAGGAAAAAATATGCATTTAATTACGAATATTACAAATAAGCGAATTTATAGCAATATCCATGACACAATCCAAGAACAAAGAGACAGGGATAATTTAATGTTCAAGAACATGTCTTATCTAGTTGAAATCCACTCGTATCACCTAATCAAATATTGCAACTTCCAAAATGCGAGAATAAGGATGATAATATTCCAAAGTCATTAGTCAAAGTAAAGAAGGCGATTTTTGGGACAGACAAAATTTTACTGGTTTTGGAAAATGCGTTCTTTTCCAAGCAATGCTTAAATTTTTAGCGTATTGCTGCCACTGGTTATCGATAATTCTCTTTAAAGATTCCTGTTTATTTGAATTTCATTCATATTTTAAGCCCAAAAGTATAAGAATATGGAAAAGTAACTAACCCACATAAACTTTTTTTTAAAAATTGGTTTTCAAAGTTAAGACTTTGTATTTTTATTTTTCGACCTTGAAACTAATGTTGCGCTTCTCTAAATTTATGTATTAGCCTTTGGTAGTCATACATACAACTTTGTTCCAACTGAACAGTTAGTGAGCGATCAATAAAACATCAAAAATACTATGTAAAAACATTGCCTAAATTTCACAACAGGATTTACAATGAAAACTCAAACTATAAGAAATAATTATGGTTAGGCTAGAAATTTTAAAGAAAAACCTGATGCAGTGCATATCTAAAAGAACGATAAAAATGTGACTGGCAAAACTATCCAACAGAAAAATGGCTCTATTTGCAACAAACGTACGAATAAATTCCCATTAATATTCGTAGAAATCATGCAAACTAAGTCGGAAAAATTAGCTATTCACATAGCTCAGGTTATAATAAAATTATTAGATATGTTTTTTGAAATGCTTACTGAGCTTTCTATGGTAATTTAAAAATGAAAATTCTAAATTTTCTTTAACAATCTTTTTTATATGTTCTAGATTAAAAGTGAATGTCCGTAATAATTACTACAGTAAATTTGAGACTGTTTATGCAGAAAATGTATATCTCTAGAAAATTTCATAACTTGATAGGACGAAATTTATCAATATAAGCATTCGTTTATTTGCTTTCTACTTGTAAAACAAACTAGGGAGAAATATTTTGAGTTTTAGAGCAACGTTTTTTAGCATGTGTGGGTATTCAATATGAAACATGAGAGATACATTCAAATCTACGTCAACATTGCTTTTACTTTTAAATTAAAACCAGGTAGAAATAAGTCCGATTATCTACACAGACACAATGAAGGAATGGTGCATACGAAGTAATCTCCGATAGTAATGTGGAGATCAACGTTTAAAGCGCTTAAGAATCTTCAATTTCGTCCAATTAGATTCAGATCAAAACAAACATTTGAATAAGCATTTTGAACAAAAACAACAAAACAAAATTTTGCATAATGCAAAAACTATCCGCGGAAAAATAAGTTATTTCATCTTGTTTAGCATTCATTTGACTAGATAAACTTCCTACGTTCACCACAACTGTTAGAGAATTTCAATAATCTAAATTAATACCAAATGCACTCAGATAATTCGTAATAAATTTATAATTATCGCATAGAGAATGTGATTACACTTTGACCAAAATGTCGGCCATTGTGAATGCTAAAATTATGCTAAGTAATTGGATTTAAGAGAAATCCTCAGATTAATAAAAATAATAATAAGCAATTATATATATATATATATATATATATATATATATATATTTAAAATCAATTATTTAAAAAAACATTAAGAACAATAACGTAACGAAGCAGATTGCTTTAATATGCAATACAAAATATTGGCACCATGAAAGAACTTACCTAAGCATGATATTTTTCTTAATATAGAAATAATTAATATTTTCGTTTTCATGCTAAATAGATTATAAGTTAAATAAACAATTTAGAGGAAGTTATTTATAAACGCGAATAAAAAAAAAGTTATGAAACAGACAACGAATGCATATATACTTGAAAAGCGATGCCA
>JAOUZG010015456.1:1495529-1540347 GCA_026289955.1 Argiope argentata | reverse complement strand
GTAATATAACTATTAGATTAGCTTTCATTTGAAATTATAAAATTGAATTTTAAGGGGGTGAAAAAAGGCTTTGTAATTTACACTATTATGGACAAAATTGGACATTTGGAATATGGATTAAGCAATATTAGAATCACGATTCGAACCACGACACAAACCTTTTAATGAAGTTAAAATGTTCATGCTATAAAATTAAATTGCTCTTTGCATGCATATACTAATTACTACGTAAAGTGGCAAGTTAATCTGTTTATAGAGGCAATTCGATGCACAAAAATATCACTTATCCCAATTTGATTAAAAAATTATAATGAATGCATTTATTTTAGATCTCTGATCTGTTACTTTTATAACATAACTTTTAAAGTGGCTTGTTGTTTCTTATGGCACTTTCCACGGACAAGGTCACTAATGTAGGCGGCGATTTAAGCCTAATCAGCGTCATTTGTGTCGTAGAAGCACCAACTAGGGCCAAGAGTCAGTGCTACTGATTCGTTGCATAGTCCCTTTTTACAGGAGTGGGGAGGGGGCATTCACACACCTTACAGATAGAACAACCGCGCCCGAACCGGGACGCCCAGATCACGGGGAAGACGCACTACTCCTATGCCAGGACGCCAGTTTAAAGTTGCTTTTCCACCCTTAAGTTAAACTGAAAAAAATTACAGCCGGAAAAATCGATTTCGAGATCAGATCACGAAGAAGATTCATCGGAAGAATTCACTTCTATCACTGCTCTGCGATTCCGTCTAATCCGGTGAATGCGTAATCACGCTCAAATGTACTGCGGAATTCCATTCCCGTAATAAAATTAATCTGGCTCTAAATCCGTCGGATTAGTTTCTCTTACAACCATACTTGTGTAAGATTCGAGTTGTTCGAGTCTTAAGATTTAAATGTGAAACTGGACTAAATTGCAGGGGAAACAAGTATGTTGATAAAATTAGCAATCGAAATGGTCACAGGTTATTTGAATGAGTAATAAGTGGACATAAGGTAACCAGCATCTTTGAATTATTGATCTACAAGAATAGGATTTGCCCTTAAATACCCGATATTAGAGATGGCGCAGTGAAAAAATAAAATGAAATGAATAAAATGAAATTAAATATCTTTTAATATATTTCATTAGCAAAAATGTTTTGATCCTTCCACCAAGTCTTAAAAACATTACCTTCCCGAAAAAAATGATTCACATCAACAGGCAAAATAAATATTTTAATAAATTTCATCTTCATCGAAAAAGGTTGCAAGAAAAATATGGTGCAAAAAGTAATTCGTGAATAGCCGGAATAGATTCTTCACTCCAGTCTACCATCAAACAACGAAAACTCAATTCTCCTACTACCTTAGTGCCGGACCACTCATCCGTGAAACTATCAGGCGTGTAACATAAGGATCCTAAAAACAGAGAACGGAAGGATGCGCAAAGAAGTTGCACCATATCATAAGAGAAATGCATTCCTTTCTTCCTTCCTGCCTACAAAAATACCTCCCTAAGTGTTTTTACTCTAAAAGCCTACTCTGTATACAATGTCATGATTTTTAATATACACAGGGAATGAAGCAAATAATTAGCGGGGAACTCTACACATTTCTCTGACCTACAACTCGACAGACTAGGTTGCGAGAGAAAATAAATCTTACAGTGAACACAGGATACATTTTCAAAAAGTAATCGCACATAACCAGGTGTATGAAATCAGATGGGTTAAAGTGATTCGAAGAGAGTGAAATAATTTTTCTCTCTCATTGTTACTTTCTCATACTTGAATCATAAATAAAACATTGCATCCGAACTAATTTTCAAGTTCCAGATTTCCTGGAGTTCGGAAAACACACTGTTGGAATTTCAAACACATTTCTGCCTGTGAATACAATAACCAAAAATTACTTTGAACAGGACGGATGAAATCGATCACACGGAATCAACAGAAAATGTGTCGATTTCAATCAAATTTTGAACGAAATCCATTGTATTAAGAAAGCTGTTCCAACTCGATACCAACAAAATGTAAAATGCTCGATAGAAAAAATTGGATACATAAATTTAGCATCTAAACTGTAGATTTTTATAAAATTTATAACCAAATTTGTTAAAGCACTGGACCGCTAGTCACTTCGCACTTCCAAATGCATGTAAAATGCAATAACTCATAAATGCAAAAAATGTACCAATGAATTAATTGTATGTATTCTTAAGGTATCTGTCTGGTCCGAAGACGGATTTTTGAAAAAGCTCTTCAATTAATTTTGTTTGTTTTCTTGGTCATTGCAATTCAAAATAATTAATAATACCATTAAAAAAGTTTCAGGTAATCTGCAAATCAGTTAAACGGGAGAATTTAGCTAAAAAATTAGTGTAAAATGCAAAACATCCTAGCAGAAATTCTAATCAATATTTTCAAATTCTTTTATTATTATTATTATTATTACAAAACATTTGTACAGCCTTAGTGAAGGCAATGAACTAGGATCTAAGAAATATTTGCATTTATAAGATTTCGAGAATTTCCTCCTAACTCAAAATGTATCAAAATTCGTTCATATAAACATTAAATAGCTCTAAATAAAAAAACTGTTCATCTCAGAATTATAATCCTATTTCATTGCCGTCAGAACAGTACAAATAATATGCATAAAAAATGTCAAGCAAAAATATTCATATTTTTTTGAAATATCAAGTTTAGCGTATCAAAATTTTAACAAAATAGAAGTTTCTTAAAAGAATTTAAAGATTTTATTTATTTTGTATAAGAATTATTTTTATTTATCTTTTTTTAATATGCTCCAGATTTATATGGCCGGCTTTCTGGCACAGAGGTAGTGCGTCTTTCTCGTGTTCTAGGAGTCCCGGTTAGGGCATGGTTGTTCTTCTGTGAGAAGTGTGAGTGTGCTCCTCTGTAAAACGGGGCTGTGTAAGCGAATATGTGACAGAGCTAAGTACCTATTTCTGGGTGCCCTGGTCCTTTGTGACTAACAGAGGCTGCAATCTTTCCCTATCCTCTCATGGACCTGGTCTAGCACTGCTGGCCAATCGGGGCATGCAACAACAGATTTAGAGGATACACCTTCTTTGTTAACAATTTTACTGTTTTCTTCATTTTCATAACTTTTTTTAAAAAATTCTGATAACTTTTACGGCATTTTATGACAACCTTTTTGACGCGACGATTCTTTCATTATCGAGAGAAAGGAAGTCTCTCAGTGTATTATCCCCAGGAGTTAATCCCAGTTCAGAAAAAAATGTTGAGACCATAAAACCCATCATTAAAAATTATTACTAATATTGGCTCCTAAGCGTAAAGTCTGGAGCTCCATAAATGTGTTTTTTGGAAAAATCGTCCATAAAAGATTATTGAAGATTTCCTTAGCATTTTGAGTCTTACCGTGTAAGTGTTTTTTCAATACGTTTTGATCGCATAGTATGCTGCATGTGTGTATGTTGGTTTAATAAATTTTAATGTTCTTTGGAAGACCTATGTTGCTCTCTTTCTACTTTTTTTCACAAGAAAGTGCACTTTGGTATTTACACCAACTGTCCTTTCCTGTTGGAAATGCCCATGTATAGACTGTTTATCACTAGAGCAGGAATGAAACACTTGTTAAAAAATAAATATTAAGGTCAAATTAAGCAACATTCACTTGAAAAAAATTAAGAAAATAAATATATAACAGGAAACTAGGAGATGTTTCCAAACATAAACAATGTTTCAGAAACAGCTGTTGCCAATCTTTCTCTGTATATTAAGAGCTGAAAACTAATTCAAACGCAAGTGGTTTGCATATAATATGTTATAAATTGAAAAAAAGAGGAATTAATTTATGATTTAAGGAGCAATATTCGTTAAACAGATGAAACAAGTTTTAAATGGTCGAAAAAAAAGGCCTCCACATGCACACGTTAGATTCAGTAAAAATGCTAAATTTACACCAAAAACTAATAATACGTTGGACCTCCCCCCGCAAATACCATGCAAAGCTTTTGCGGCTTTCCTCAGGATGTACGAAAGAGAGAATAAGATATTTATTAAAATGTTCGAAAGTTGAGGGACCATTTCCACTGATTTTCGAAAAAAGACTGTGAAACAAAGATTTTACTAGTGATTTTCCACAATAAATTTCTTTAAAATAATAAAATAATTGTGATAGCTAACACATCTATTTTGTAATAATAATAAGTATAAAAAAATAGTTCAGAAGCAATGTGAAAAGCAACGGAAACCATAAACATGGGAAAACAATGAGATCGTAAAGCGAAAAACTGCGAAGAAAGACTCCCTAGTTCCTCAATATTTCTTTCAATATCAATTGAAAAATTTGATATGTTACAAAAAAAACGATTCAAATAAAATATAAATTTTAATATTTTCTCAATGAATATATAAGCATTTAAAAAAAATCAGAAATGGTAAGAAGCATCAACATACGAACACAATCTAAAAATAACTTAAACTGTCGGCGAATTAAAAGAAAGGGACGAGAAGCCAGGAAATCGAATTTTGAAAACAAACACCTGACCGTTGTCTTCCCAAGATTAACCATTCACAACCTTTATAAAACAGAGAGAAACCATCCGTACAACTTCGGAGGAAGTGGCATTCAGGTTCTCCCACATTCTTCAAATATTTAAAAGCTCTTTTCAATTTCGGCAGGCTAATGAGCAGAGAAAGAGAAGAAGAAAAAAATCGCGAGGAGTCACGACAGAGCACGTGACTCAGTTCTTTAGAACTGTGCAGATGATAATTACGACAGACAAGCAGAGATTCTCTTTTAAACCTATAATTTATCCTCCCTTTGAAGTTTTCTTCTCTTCATATTTTTCCAAATTCTTTCTTTCAATTGCTGCTCTGTATTTGTGCATCGTGAAAAGATTTGAACCTGCCCGTACAACCAAATGATATTTTATTATTCTACAACCCCCACCCCTCCGCTACCAGATTCACTTATTGCCTCCTTTTTCGCAGTACATTGTTTCAATTTCCACCTTGAAACAGAAACACTAGGTGAAGGTGAAGTTGTTTCGCTTGTAAGACTCGCTTTCTATCTAATTATTTGCACCAAATTATGAATATTCTAAAGAAAACTTTTTATTCATAACTTCTAAGCGCGATTATGAATTCCGTAACTTAATTTTGCACAAATTCCAAATCCAACGATCAAAGTAGCTTGTATGGGAATTTACGCACAAAATTGAATGATTTTTCTCTCTCTCTCTGTCAGTCAGTCAGTGAAACATCCCACTACGCCTCTCTAGTCCTCGTTCCCGGCCTCCACAGTTATGTCGGACGCAAAGACAACTCGGTCACCTCACTTCGAGCGCGTCTAACAGACAAATGGCACAGCGGTGATCGTTCACGGTGTTCCTCTCTGATATTCGACAGCGGGCATTACTATAGACACACCTACCTGCGTTTCAATTTCCGCGTCATGATCATTATTTAGTCTATCTCGATTTCAATTGACTGCCCCTCATATATAATTAACCTATATCTAGTTATAATGTTAAAAAATATATATAATTTATTATTACTTAGAGATAAAAACCTGCAACCAAACAATATACCGATAAAGGCTTCTATCAAATGGAGAAAAAATCTTGAGACATTCATAAGGTATTAATATAACTGAAAAATTAAGATTCATTTTATACACATCATTTCCCCATAATCCCCTCCCCCATAATCGGCAGAAAGTAAATCAAAGAATATAAAATGGAAAATTGAAAGGAATATTTCACAGCTTTTATATCCTCTGAGTTCAAAAAGGATTGACTTCACATAGCCTTCCGCTTCCAGTTGGCAAAGGATCAAAAATACCGAAGTATTGCCCCCTTCCGAGTTGCTCACAAAACTGTTCCCAACAGACTTCAGACCTTGAATTAAGAATCTCAGTCCCTTTTCTCATTTATTTATTGTGACAATTCATTCATCTACGCTACACTCGACTTCGCTAAAGAAAGATTTAGTCACTTTCATTCGCAAGAGTGAGTAGAACTATTGTCTGCTAAGTATTCCTTGAAAAACCACTAATAGTCGGGAACCATGACATTTCATGCTTGCAAGTAAATAACTGCAAGAAAATAACAATTTTTTTTAATTAAGAATTTAAAAAACAACAACAGAAAGACATATTTTACAAGTCAATGGTTTCCAAAGTGAACCTGTCCTCCTCCTCCCCCCTAACAGTATGCTACACGGCAAAAGCATCAAACGACCATTGGAAATGTTTTTAAAGTATGCAATTAAGAAAATTTGTAACAAAGCCAAAAGTACAAAAAGGATAGGTAATAAAAAAACATTCTCAAAAGAATTTTTATAACACTTTTAGAAAAAATATATCACAATGAATAGTGATCATAATAAATATATCCCACCTAATACATCGGGAAGACTGAATAATACATATTTTGGTGCTAGTATTTTCTTAATGATTTTATATGTGATCCATGAATTATATTGGAAATAAACTAACAAAACAAAATTGGCATTAATTTTCACTTATTAGATCTTATTTGTAAGTTAGGCATTAGCACGTTGCAAAACTGTGGTTGCAGAAAAAGCTTAACAGCAAACACAAATAAGATTCACGCTTCATAGGATTCGAGAAATGAGAATCTTTTAGGAGTTTTGTAATATCAAAACCATTTAAAATACCAGTTTGAAGGGAGCAGTTTCCTACCCCCTACAAATCCTAATGATTTTTGTCTTTTGTATGTAAAACATAGACTCGTTCAAAGCCTTCACGAAGTGTTTCAACTACCTTAGCTTTCTAATTATTAGTATAGGTAGGATGACTTTGTCTTATAACTAGGGTTAATGAATGATTTCCTTTCTTTAGTAACAATGTATTCTCTCATAGGTCATTCTTTTTTCTTTCTTTCTTTTCTTTCTTCCCTCCCCCCTACTTTCTTTCTTCTTAATCTAGTGTTTTTGTTTCCGTCACAGGTACAAATAAGACAGATTATTTTTGCTTCTTGTTGATTAAGGAGAAAGTTTTCAGTATTTTGAAATCTGCAAAATACTCATTGCCGCTTGTAAAAAAAAAATGTCTCCGTGACCAAAAGTATAATTTCATGTTCTTCTTCCAATCGATGCACTATTATACGTATATATCAGCTAACTCTAAAATATTTTGAAATAATTCAGGAACTCGGATATAATTTAGCTCGGAATTCAAATGATTTCAAAATGTTAACTGTCTTGAATCTCAAAAAGTAGCCAATAGATATAAACGAGCTTCATAGTTAAAGCCAGCATGTTAAATATAGTCAAAATCAATTTAAAAATGACACGTATCAAGAAAAACATTTTTTTTATGATAATGATGCTGGAAATGGGGGAAAATACTGCATGAATATACGCCATTTATTCTCCATCCTCCCACAATTTGAAATTTTAGAAATTCGTTTTTTTAATGCATATTCTGGTTTTCACTTTAAAAGAGAAATTTCTCCAACTGAACTATAGTAATTTTAATAAAATCAAAATCCTTTATCTAATAGGTGTCGTTTATATTAAATTAGAATTTTAAAGCTTTCGTACTTGCTCTATAATTTCAAATGTTCAACATACATAGATCAAAATTACATTTTTTCATGCAATTTCAAACGACATAAAAGCGGAGCTTTTTAAAAATTGATTTTTTCTTCCATTTACCCCTTTGTGCTAGAATAAAATTTTTAAACTTAACATCCCCCTAAACTGGGAAAAAAGAAAAGTTCACCTTAAAAAAAACCATTTTTTTAAAATTAATATTGGAATCTAAGAAAAATTCCACAAAATACAAAACTAAAACAATTATATTAATTATGCATAAGATACCAATTTATTTGAAATCTTTGACATCACAAATGATAAAAATATCAATATTAAGGAACAAAGCTTTTTTTTACAAACAAGTGAACTATGTATAAAACTAAAAACAATCGGGAAGATTAGAAATTTTGCAAAATATTTCATTTCAGATAAACACTAAAGATATTATAATTATAAATTTGGCGTTTATCTGAAATGTATTAAAATATATTGGTACTATATGAAATGAACACTAAAATCATAATATATAATCGACTATATGATTACACACTTCTGTTAACATATGAGGTAATATCCTTCGTCTACTATGACTCATAACAAACATATCGACAATGGATCTACAAACCACACATCGCACGCCATCTTATCCGCAACGTTACAAGGTGTTAAGTAAACCGCAAAACTGCTATGATTGAACCATCTCCACACTCGCGCCACAGAAAATGATACACATTCTCCTGCACGTGTGAATAAAAAAAAGGGGGGCGTCGTGAAAAGTACTTACACATGAGGAGCGACCCAACATCCGTCAAACAGAACATCTCCATGTCTCTGTCCCGTGAGCCCCCGAGAGCAACTTTGTTTCGGCAGCGCTGGCGTCTCGCCTGGAAGGAAACTCCCCAGCATGAGTCATATGTCCCGCAATGACTAACAACTCCTTCCACAGTTAATTGACCTTTCGGAAAGAGTTCATTTTTAAAAGCGACTGGAGCCACTCAACTGTGCAGCCACTTGGCCATTTAGTTCCTCCCCCCTTCCGATAGTTAAACTGTTTTTTATTTACTAACTTTTTTATGTGTATGAAAATTTCGAGGGAATTTCCATATTGTGATTCCAGTTAATGAATTACAAATTAGTTACAGGTAAAATGGCAAATTTTAAGTTAAATGCTTTTAATCACACTGTATCGTTCTGGCAGGTGATAAACCTAATTAATTCAGAATTCAGTTCAGGGTTCAAATGAAAAGAAGCCAGTGGTGAATGGATTCCTCAACACTTTCCTTCACAGTCTCTAACAAATGCGAATTTCTGTTTTAAACATGTTGTTTTCACTGAACGACTGAAACCGAAATTTGGTCAAAACTACAATTCGGGGAGAAGAAAAGAAGAAGAAAAAATCACGTCCAAATTTGACATATTTAAGTCACTGCAATTTTGAACTATCGCATTAGCATGTTTCTGAACTTCTCTGAAAGTTACAATAAGTTACCTATTTGTATTTTCAAATAAGCATACGTTCATCTCTATGTTGGATGTTTGATGGGTGTCTACGATATAGATGTTTATCCATCTAGTTCTCGGTTCGTAGTTATATTGAAAACTTACATTTGGACAGACGGACTTCCACTAAATAGAAGTCCATAAATTCGGTATAAAGAAGATATCCCAATTGTCATTTGTCTAGTTCAAAATGCGTTTTTTGTTTTGTTTTTGCATTTTAGTTATCTTTGTCACAGACTAACAGATATATAATGCCATGATGTGTTTTTCAACTCAGGCAAGCCTGAAGTGTGTGTGTGTGTGTGGGAGGGGCGTATGCGTGCGTTTTAAACAATTACGCTATTTTCGCAATATTTTGTATGCCAAAAAAGAAAAAAGATTACCAGAAGACATTTAGGCAGCATGACTAATGTAGCTAAAATACTCCGCCTAATAATCAATTCAAGAAGCAAGAAATTAGGTGATGTCCAGAATATTATTCAATTTCTGACAAACCTTCCTAAGTAGAATATAATAAACATATAAATAGATTAACACACTTCTGACTATCGTCCTAAACAATTATAGAAACATTTTTATAAGAAAAAGTCATGAAATTAATACAATATGTTGTTTATACGACATAAATAAGAGGAATAGTTTTAAAAAAATAATCTACACATTTTTAGAGTGTAGAATAGGAACTTTTCTCTCAGCCACTGGAATTTGAAAAGGAAAGGAAAGGGGAAAAAAAATATCTTCACCACATCTAATGCGAATAAAGTCAAACATAGAAGAACGATTACCCAGAGACTATCGAAGGCGATTACTTGTTCATTCAATTTTTAAGATTAGTTCTAAAGCCTGCATTTTTTATTCATTAAAACAGTCACAAACAATGCAACAAACTTCAAACGACATTTAGAGATATTTTCACTTTAATTATTAAGGACGTCTACCAAGGACACAAAAAAAATGTATTTAAAACGGAAAAGACCACTAACATAATAGATCTTTTTCACGAAAAGCAACACTCACATTAACCGAACGCTCTATTCACTCTTTAAAGTTTTAGGATAAAATAAAGCTCTCCCAACCAAATCGATATCGCTATTTTATTTCGTTTCGCCGGAGGAAGGAAGGAAATAAAAAATAAAAGTGGAGACAGTCCTTCGCGTAAAAAGCATACTTAACCACTAACACAGATCGGCCATAAAAAACCCGTCTCTGCGGCCTGGGGCTAGAGATTATTAATAACCTCTCCTTTCTCACGAGGTAGTAGAAAGACTTCTCTCACGATAGCCAGACAATGCTGTCCTACAGCAAAGATCTCTCAACCCAACGGTGAAAATAGAGTTCAGAACCAGAGGGACCCTCGGATTAGATCACCTTCTTTCGTGCACGAGAGAAGGTGATATTTTAATTTCAAGCCTGTCAAAGTTGAACATGAAATGGAGTTCTTCGTGTTGCGGGGATTCGAGAAACGAAACAGCAAGTGAAATTTTCCGAGTGGCAAATGCTGTGGCAACCAGTACTTCAACAATCTTCGACAGTGGTTTCAGAAATATGTCAGTTGCATAAACTCAATAATAGTAATAACAACTAATAGGTCCCTACACTCGCACGTTAATAAAAATGTTCCCCAAGAGAACGCCTTGCATGGCACTGGCGTATAAGTTACAAAATATTAAGCTTTGACGTGAATACAACAATTTTACTGCACCCATCATGTAATCCTTGACCATTTTTTATGGTCAATCCCTGCCTTGCAGTTAATAGCATCTAAAAACCGAAGTTGTGATTGAGATGTGTTTTCTCCAAGTAATTGAAACGAAAATCTAACACAATTGTAGTCACAAACAAATTTGACATATTTGAGTTATTGGACTTTTGTACTATCACATTTACAACTTCTGAACACACAGGTCGATAGGACGGTCAATTGCTCATTGGATTTAACTCAAAACCTTATGGCGATATCAAATACAAACTATATGCCGAATTTTATCAATCTAGCTCATTCCGTTTCATAATTTCCGTGTTAACTCACAATGGAACAACAAAAGAGAGACTTCCTTGGAACGGATTTCTTCAAATTTCACAAAGATCTACAGACTAAATATTAAACTTTGTCCGTCTAACTCGAAGCATTTTTTTTAATTATCTTTGTCACAGACAGAAGAACAAACTTGCCGAATGTGTGGCAAAAATGCCAAAAATGTGTTTTTGGAACTTAGCGAGGTCGAAAACCTGGAGATTCATCAACATCTCGAGTTTGAATTTGTTGATACCGTACTTCGGATACAAAGAAGTAAAAGAAAGGTATAGTTTTGCTTTGATACCATTTTCAAAACTTAACTACAATAAGGAGGAAAATGCTTACGGTATTTGTTTGATAGAGTACGGCAACACCAAAATGAGAAGAAATGTATTTTTGCGTACTCTCACTTGACTTGTAATAATGAAATTCTGTAATTTATTTGGCACTCTATTCTTGATAAGTGCATTCATTAACAAGTCACTCATTTAAAAATTTCAAAAAACTTAATTCTCAATTAATAGGTTGATATTGCAACAGAATTCGACAGTAAATTTTTCAAATGATTGTGTAGAAAAATATAATTTTTTTTCCGAACGCAAATAAAATGACAAGACAATACAAAATAAGTATTAATTGAAACTAAATCTAGTTTTATGATGAAAAAGACTTGAAATTTGGCCTTTATCACTAAATCGCTTTTAAGGTCAATGCTAATTGCTACGGTGAATGTAAAGTGCATCGAACCATGACTATACTTGATCACCTATTCGATACGAAACAACTTAACCCACTTTTTACAGCATACATTTAAGAACAAATCAAATGAAGTTCATTCAGAAATTCTGTCTTTCATTTAATGATCGAAAAAGGCAGTAAGTACTATATTCTAGGCGAAAACAAACATAAAAGGGGAGAAAGAAAGCTCGATAACTCAATTTTAAGCAAATTAGATACAGAAACACTGAAGACAAGATATATTGTGATTAACTTATGTTTCATTTCTTAAGGGTGGTGATAAATAGAAAGACATAATTAAACCATGAACTAGGATTAAATAGAAAACATTTTGTGCTGTTAAAACCACAAAATTGTGCTTTTTAAAATGGACAAATGGATTTCAAACAGCTCTCAAAAATAATTACGTAACGTCAAAGCAGAAAATAAGGGTGCTTCCATGCAAAACATGTCGACAATGATTGCGCCGATATCAAAACACATGCGCTTACAGACACATGTTCCAATTTTTCATAGAACAGGCGACAGTTGTAAAAAGGTGGAAAAAGTTAAAAACATGATTTTAGCATGCCTGGCATTTTCCAAATGTTTTCCTAGAACAGAACCGCAACTGTGGCCAATATTCCTGGCACACTGCCACCTTAGTGGGAGTTCCGCCACCGTGCAAATGAAAGCAAGATACGAGTTTTTCCGTCGATTATTTGCATCGTACCTAACAGGTAAGGAAAACAATAAGAATGCCAACACGAATGTGGAAAGAGAACTTTTTCAATTTCTTGTACGAGCAATGATTGAGAAGACTAAAGATGAATAATCTTAGTTTATTCTTTCTTAGAACTGTAGTGTTTTACATCAAAATTCTAGCCTTGAAGACGCAATTTTTAATCTTTCGTAGATAAAATGGTTATTAGTTTTTTTACTATATAGAATTCCTTTTTCTCCTTCAAGGACATAAGAGCAAAATGAAAACTAATCTATAATAATAAAAGAAGCGAGTGTGCCTATTTGTTGACAACTAAGTTAACGATCGCTGTGTCTAGTTGGCGTTCAATGGTACATTTTTTTAACAAAGTAATACCAATTATTTAGTATTTTTCTCTACAAAAAAATTATACTAAGGAGAAGAATCTGTAAATCAATATTCAATAATGAAGGAAGAGTCTGTCAATAAATTATATAGATAGATAGAAGAAAATAATGATAGATATAATTTCCTATTCTTTCGAAATTATTTACTCGATAGAATCATTACTCGTTTTTAAATCTAATTTAAATCCTAATTAATTCCCTAATTTTTATTTTCACTTAACTTTATTAACTTCATTCTAAAATAGTTTCTTATTTCCTGATCTAATCCTTTTTTAATTAATTAATGAAACACGCGCTGTATATAAAAACTTACTTTTGCAAGTTCTTATGCTCCGAGTGAAGGGATACCACATTCTTTCAAATATACCTAAATTCCCTCTCCCAAATCAACACATGTCAAAGAAATCACTAAGGGAAAAATCTCGGTCTCTTTTCTCTTGTGTAACGATGTAGACTGACGTATTTCTTACCACTTCTTCTTGTACATAAATTATGCCTCCCAGGATGGAATAAATCGAATTAAAAATTCAAAAGTCTCTTCGCCACGCAACTGCTAAAAAATATGTTTACATATCTATATATGTCATTGGAAATTTATTTGTTTGCTTATTTGAATACTCATGACAGATTCGAAAGAAATTTGTACACTGCGCTATTAAAAAATTTCAACAAAGGGGGGCTAAAATACTCTATGTCCTTCCGCCATAATTTCTGAACAAATCATCGCATACAAAAACTTTTCTTTTTTTCTTTATTACCAAGTTAAAATTTTAAAAGGCAACGTTTCAGTGACATCACTTCTGTGCTTCTCCCTTATTTTTAACGATTTTTCAAGATGAAATATTAAGCTTAGTTTACTGTTTAATAACATCTTTCATTCACTTGCTTTGGTCAGGGTTAAAATTGTTTTTTTCCCTAGACATTTTCATGTTAGCTTTTATTTTTCGTAATATCTTATAATACAGAAACGCAATAATTAATCTTGAAATGCGGTCATTAAAAATTATTGCAATATCTTTTATTAACAGTTAATTTGGATGTCATATTTTGGCACTTTTAAAGATTTCTGTTGATCAAATAACCTAAAGGTATAATAAAACATTAATATGCAACAAAAATATTTTGTTAATATCTGTTTAATTATGATACACTCGAATGTGCATCCGAGAGCGCCATGAATGTCATTTATTTGAGTGTTACCTAATTATTAAGATTCGTCACCAAAATGTAGCTTTACATACAGTATTGCATTGAAAAACAATTTAGCATCCGACATTAAATAATCCTTTAGGTAAGTGACAATTTTCAAGATCAAGAAACAAGATTATACATTTATAATCTTATTGTGATTAATATAAGTTTCCCCAAAAAAAATTTTGCAGTGTTTCTACTTTCTACGAAATTTTTTAATAAAAATTAACCCTCTCTCGGATCATTTGCTCCATGAATCCATCAAAACAGAAATCTAGATCCTTATGTTTGACTGAAAGCTTTATGCAGAATCACAACATCTTTGTCTCCTTAGACAAGCAAATCTACAAACATGCAGACTCGGCAGCGTCCACAGCAATAACACAAGCACTCATACTGGGTCTTATATCATTAAAATCACGTCCAAACTTGGAAGCCATGACGCATTAGAAGACGCCGAACATTTGATTTCAATGATTGAATATTGAAAATGAGAAGAAACTGAACTGATGCGAAAGAAACAATGCATGATAGAATGCAATTAAGTATGAAGCAGTATCTCTCTTTTGAGACATTTAAGTATGACCTAACTAAAGGATACTGGTTTCAGCCTGAAGTAGTTATTGGGGACCTGAGAACTGCGCGCAAGTACCCGTGGTGAATGTATTATTATGACGGAAAAATAAAACTACTCTCTCAGGATCAATCACCTGCACCATTGTAGTGGCATATTTATGGAACAAATCGTGAATTTACGCATTTCTCTAAAAGCGTTTGTAGTTGTAACGCATGTTTTCACAGAATAACAATTGGCATCATGGTTGTTCATACAAGAAATATATACTTTGAAAGTACGAGGTGCAAATTTATCACCAGACTGGATCAGATTCCCATTTAGGATAAATCTCTGATATTTTTACAAATATATTTCATGTTCGCCTGACCAGTTATATGTCGCATGTTTCACAGTAGCCACTCCAGCCAAGCTGCATTACATGCACCAAACAGCGAAACTGAAAATGCCATTCATTCGAAAACGCTAAGAATTGTAAATAAGAGTTAAAATTTGAAGACTTGAGGGATTAAATGTTTTCTTACGTGAAAGTTTTTTTTTTTTTTTTGCTCTTTTTTTCACACATAAAGCGCATTAAAACACTGGCAAAATTATAGCTATTAAATAAATAAACCCGTATTGCTAATTTGGTGGCTTAATCCTTTCTTTAAACATTTCATAATTTCTTCAAGAAATGCATCAGTTTATTATCATTCCAATAAAATATTAAATTCCAGATCCCCCCCTTCTACTATAAGTGATCGGTGAAAGAAAAGAAAAATAGCAGTTCAAAATTAAAATATTTAACCATTACGTTACTCTGTCTTTATTTTTACTTTATTTCATTTTTTATTTATATATTTATTTGAAGATATTTTCAAAATCAACTGAAAATCATTCAAAATACCCCGAGGTACTTTTTTATTAAATAATTTCAAATTCAAAAATAATGCGCAACTATCATGGAAACTGGAGAAATTCTTAAAATGTTTAGAGTGAGAAAAAAAATCCTATCTAAAGCTATAGTAAAAAAAATAAAAAAATCTAAAAGGTTTTGTTTCATATAAAACAACAAGTGCATATTGGAATTTAAATAAACAGAAAAACATGACAATAAAGACATGCCATCAAAACGTGTAACTAAAAAATGGTGCAAATAGGATATCTCAAAATTCATGGATCAAATTTTAATAATAGGTAAAATACATATAAACATTTTCTGTAAAGTAATATGAGGGTGGAAATGAAAAGTGTAGACGGTACAAGTAAGAGCAAGTACAAACGTGGCGGGAAAATGTAGTGGCTTCACATGATTAGGGCATTAATTCCAAGTTTGAAATGGCGCAGATTCCTTTGCAAATGAACAGTTTCACACGTTGTCTTTATTGGCTCTGGTTGGTTGATGCTAACATACATTCATGTAGTGTCAGTCACTGTTAGCGAGAAGACAAACAAACTTTTAAAAAAGAATACTAATGGAGCGGCATAAATGAAACAGTAAACAAAACAAAGTACGCAAGAACATTTGCCGTGTTAAATAAATAACAACAAAGGCAAAGTCTAAAAAAATATTGACCGACAATTCAACACTTTGTTAAGAAATATGTGTCAAGGTCTATTTTGTTCAACAGATTTTTTAAAAAAAATCGGGTAAAGGCAAACAGGCTTTTGCACAAAATAAAATGAGGTTACACAACTAGTAGTGTATAAGTAAGCAAAAGAAAAGCGCTGAGGAGGAGCGACCATAAATCGCCACTGAAACAGTTTAAATAAAAATTAAAAAAAAACCCGTTGCTTGCCGAAAAATAAAAGTTTTAAAATCAAGATAACAGTTTTCTTAATCATGATCAATAAACACTTCGAACAAACAGCTTTAACAGAGAACTTTAACTAGTACAAAACAATAAAGAGTTGCAGAGAAAAACTTCTCTTCAATGAATCGTAATCGATTAAAAAACGAGTTTCCTTCTCAGCCATCCAAGTACTTTAGCGATGACTGTTAGAAATCGCCATCGGTGAAGATATAATTATATTATGTACTTTTAAGATTCATAATGGAGTCAATTCGAGATCGCAAAGAGCTTTAACATATTGTATAAGCAGAACAAGGATGTGACGTCAAATAATTTCTAATTAGACAGAAAGGACAGGTGAGTCAATTCGGAATTGTATGACCTTGCATGAATTGACTCGAAAGATAAAAAGAGGGGAGGGGGGAATGACGTTAAAATTCAGAACTTTGCACAATGCTGAAATATACGAAAATGGTTGGTTAAAGAACAACGAAATGAATTATAAAATACTACATGATAGGCTAGCAGTTATCGTTACTTTTCATGCTCGTAAGGGTGCTAAAACCGCTGAGATAACGTCGTTGAATTCCTTTATTATTTTTATTTATTTTTAACCGTCAGAATTACCATACACAAACGAGTTTTCCTAGTACAATTTTTATTCGATTTCATCGAGTAGTTTTTGTTTTTTAATGGAAACTATCTAGGCAGACTTAATCAGCTTTTGTATCCTATATTATTAAGTCATTTTTAATACCTGTCTTATCAATCTTAAGATATTTTTTTTCAAGTTATTTTAGGCGAGGGGAGGTTACGGGATTTAAAAGACATCTGGAATTATGAATAATTTTTCTTAAATTGGGTGATCTTTCTACAGTGCTCAAATTGTTTTAATATAAAGACTATATAATTTTTACTGCTATACGTAAAGACTATTTTACTTGGATAATAATCACAAATCTAAAAAATTTTAGAAAAAAAGGCGTGAAAAAAATTGTGAATTTATTCAGCAGTAGGAATATAAAATATCCAGCAACTGCTTATGATTTTAATAAGCAATAATTTTAAAATTGCCTTGAATAAATACAGTAATTTACTTTGTAATGTATTCCATTAATCATATGTAAATAAAATATTTACTTATAAATTCTTTATTATTTCGTTCAGCGTTTATTCAATAAATTATATATAACCAGGTATTATTAATTAATTCAAACTTACTACACGCTAAGTGTATCTATTCTTCCCATTATATTACTCCTCACAATGTTTGCACTGTTTAAAGACTTGTAAACCTCTTCATTATTTAAAATTATTTAACCGCTTCATGACCGTAGCGCGGGAAATGAAACGCTGTCACTGGTCAGACGTTCGAAAAATAATTTTTGCAGTTTTGGTTTTTTTTACAAAAAAAAAAAAAAAAAAAAAAAAAAAAAAAGCACCACATATAAAATTAGTTTTTTTTTAATATAATGAATTAAATGTTACCAGTAATATACTTAGTGCGTGTTAATATAGAGTATATAACGCTAATAGAAATAAATGAAAGGAGCAAAATATTGAAATTTTAAATGTACCCACAAAAACAAATACTGTAAGATTGAAATTAAGTAACAAATGCTATCCAAAAAAATTTTTTTAAAGCGACCCTAATAATTTGTAGCAAATGAAAGTCCAGTTTAAATAATCCCAATCTCAGGAGTTCACTCTGAAAAACTCATCTTTGGATGTGTTTTATTTCTTAAAGCCAACTCGCTGCAGGTACATGGAAAGGAATTCTTGGCATATTATAAATATATTCCACTATGCCTGAAGACAATGAACCTCCTTATTTGCTGTTTTTACTAATATCCCAATCATTTCACGAATCTCGGAAGTAACACAGACTCCTATTCACATTTCTAAAAAAAAATGGGCTGAAAATAATTCCAGCACCTGTACAAGACATCTACAAAACATATAGAGAAAATTTCACTCTCACCCTCGCAACAGTAAGCTGAGCACACTTTTCTAACGAAAAAAACCAAAGCAATCAAGAACACCAGTCCCATCAAGCCGCACACGTATTTATAAAGAGCCGTTTGTTTAAACCAATAAATCTATTGCATTCGAAAGCGCAAAGCAAAAACTAATAACCCTACATGACGGCGCAAAGCAAAAACTAATAACCCTACATGACGGCCATATGCCCTATGATTCCCTGCGAAAACCGTTGGCTTTTCGCACCATCTAGTAGCATTTAAAAATTCAAATAAAATTTTCCGTTTCGAATTCGTGGATGCATTACGCTGATTCTGTGGAATTAAATTGAGCGCAGAGCCAGGAGAAGTGGGAAAGAAGTGCGTAAAGTATATGGGATGTTGGTACTATGCAATAATCACATTATAAAATATCATATTTGGTAGAAATGCAATAATCACATTATAAAATATCATATTTGGTAGATATGCAATAATCACATTATAAAATATCATATTTGTAGATATGCAATAATCACATTATAAAATATCATATTTACCATTATTGGTCAATCATTTTATACCTTTCGCCAATGTGCGACGTTATCTTTTAATTGGATAAGATGTTAAGGGAGCCTAGACCTTTGACAGTTTGTTTGAGGAAGTTACAAAGTTTTGTTTGTTTTTAACATTCGTTTTCAGGAATCGATTCAATTTGGGTAATCATTGCGTATGAGATTAAATTATAATTAAATTTACGTCCATGGTGGAAGGTAAAATAAACAAGGAACTTGACATATGTGTTAATTCAAGTCAGATAGTTGGTGAACTTATTGAATGAGATTCCTCACCTTTTGACCTAACACACACTGCCTCCAGCCTGCTTTAAATGTCACTCCTTCCAATAGTTTATTGCTTCCAATTGTATGGTAATGAGCTGAATGCTTTCTCGTTCCTATCGTGCATGTGCAATAGAGGTAGAATTACTGGTCAAGAGGGATTTTCAAATATTGAAAACTTTTTAACAAGAACATAGTTCACATACTTGAATCGGGCATGTAAGTTCATTTCTTTTGGGAAAATTTACTGATCACACTGGTGGAGGTTTGCAGTCCAAGTTCGTTCACGGCTCTGAAACAATTTTTTCGTTACGTCGAGGGGAAGGGGGGAGAATTATCTTCTTATCCAAATAGAGAATGCAAAAACTAATCAAGAAAAAGCATTACGCTAAGCAATTAGAAAGTAAAAATAAAATTAGGGGAAAACGTAACACATTTTTGAAAGTATCTACTAATAACACTTTATAAATTATGAATATGAAATATAAGAAGGCTTTGCTTTTTGATTTTTTTATGGCAGGTGAATATCAATATGAAATGCTTTATTTTATTTCTTGTTAGATAAGATTGAAAAAATATGTACGGAATAGACCTTGAACTTTTTGAGAGAATGAATTCTAATTTTCTAAGGATATTTGTCTAATCATCTTAATATTAATTGAAAACTAAGTGTCTATTCTAATTAGCGAGTTGAATTTCATTTTCACACTGGCTGCTACTGGCTACAGAAATAACATTTCATAGTTATGATAGATATGTACATTTGAACAATATCCTGATCTAAATTCACACTCCGGTGACCTGGTACGAACGTGCTTTGTGCAACTACCTGTTTAGGAATAATGGTCAGGTTTCAAGTCAATGAATATGCTTATGCTTATGCAGTAAATTCCATCAGAAGGAGCAATGTTTAAAATTTTGGGATTAGCATTCACACCATAATAATTTAAAAGACTAGTGTTTTGAGCATACGTCTCTTAAAATAATAAATAACTTTCTTGTGATCGTGTATCTACTTATTAAAGCTCATTCATTACTTCAAAAATCTGAGCTTTAATGTAAAATATTTTTAAACAACTAAAATTCAATTGCGTAATGCATGAAAGCATTACAGCAAAGCGTGCACAGGATACATTTCGTGCTTTAACTGTCATAAAAAAATATCCCAAAAATCAATCAATTAAAAGCGACAAATGATATATGAAGCTTACATAGCTAATCATGCGTAAAATTAGTAAAAATCAAATTACGTAATAGGAAATGTGCGCCAAAGTTTAGTCACAAATTAAATAAAATTTCATTTTATTACTCAACACTTTTGAAGTTGATTCATAGAGGTATTAGCTTCAAACCTAAAAACTATTAAATTTCTCATCAAAATTAATGATAACCAATTTTAATATTTCAACAGTACTTTATTCCTAAAGATCCACTGTAGATGAATCTTATCCGTTATGGAAAGTCGTTTTAACTTGTTAAGTATCGATATTCCCACACTATCTCTCACACTTTGCCAATTGGCCAAGTGTTGCATTGCACTGCTGTTATCAGACAGAATCCAAATCTCGTTCCCGCGGGGGGAAAACACAAGAGAACCAAGGGCTTCATCAATGGCGTTCGGACCACAGCGAAATACTGAGTAGTAGTCGGGATTTCTCCTCTGAATCCGTAAGTCATGGTTTTGCGATTTGATGTAAATTCCACTTCCAGATCGGTAATATTCGCCTCCACTGCCATCCGTATAAACCTAAACGGCATCAATTGGAATCTCTCCAATTCTCTCAAGAGCTAGTCATCTCAGGAAGATCCGTTTGTTTATTCAAAAGTACTGGCAAGTCAGAATGGAAAATGCACATCAAGATCATCCGTTGGGTCAAAACATTGTGTCATGTGATGTGGTTCAACAGTACCATCGACTAAATTAAAATAGACCATTTGGCTGATGGGGCTGATTTTCCTGAATCTCTGGTTATTATACCAGTTTTTGAAGTAGGTAGAAGTACGATTCTGAGAACCTATACAGTTGAGTGTTGTAGTTTTTTGTTAGGCATGCTTGTCTCCTAAGGCTAAGGGGCTGTAGTTCAGCCTCGAAAAGCACTATATCTTTAGGACAATTATTTCTTAGACCTAGTGATAATCCGAGAAGCACTGAGCTGAACCTTTTCAAGTTTCTGAAGATTTGTACCAGAGGCACAACAGTAAATTGAAATACCATACTCCAAGATGGGTTTGATTTCTTATGCTTTTGGGGTGTTTTAATTTACAAAATTCAAATTCAAATTCCATTATTATTATTATTTAGCTTAAATGTCTTTTTTTCTCCAAATAAAATTAAGCTTGCCCGCAGGATAGCTCAAAAACTATTTTTCCTATTAATATGAAATTTCATGCACATGCTCAAAATTATTTCTTCTATAATGTCAATTTTTAGACAAATTATAAATGAAAAAAATTAAAATTTATTTCAATTAGATTTTACCTTAACATTTCTAATTTCCAAAATTTTTTATAAAAAATATGTATAACTTCAAAATTTGCCAATTGTGTCCAAGTTAATATTAATTATGTAGATTTTAACTAATTTATTAATTCAGAATCCTGCGCGCAGAAAAATACTGATTTTTAAGATTCAGAAAAAAATATCCGATGTATATTTCTTTAAAATTTTTCTCAAAATTATTTGAAAACATGAGAAATAATGTAATTATATATGATTATCCTACGGTTAAATATTCAAATTTCACAACTGTCCCATTTGTAATTTAGGGGGGAGTGAAAACGGGGGTGGTTGTTTTTTATTCCGTGGATAATTGTTAAAGTGTCCTGAGAGCCTTTAATTGTATTTGGATCCCTACTATTCATATTAAAAGATGATTACTGTAAATCTTAAGAGGTAAAGATTTGGAAATAACAAATAAAAACGGCAATATTATGAATATTCCAGATTATGATTGAAACACTAATTTTAATCGAAACCATAGCGATATTTGAAAAGTATACTCTAATGCCATTTGTTCGTCGATATCAATAATTTGTACTTTTGGTTTTAGGTAAAGTGTTTTACAGACTAGTTGAACAACAAATCATTGGAGAAACGAAGAATCAACAATAGATTATTGTTTCTATAGTTTCTCCTACTTTTAATTGAAATCAGATTCATAGAATTAAACTCAATTAGAATTGGAGTAATAATATTGCAGTAGACCAAAATCATTGTTTCTATATTTCATTAATGCAAACCAAAAATAATAATGATGATGATTATGTTCTCTTTAACCGCAGCTCCCTTAATTGATACATGATCACAATTTACTCGGAAAAAAATGAGTACAAGATTGAAAAACACAATTTCTAACCAATGAAATACGAAAAAGCAAGAAAAGGGAAACTAAATATTAAAAATGCACGGAAAAATAACAAGAAATAAAATTTCCTTGTCTGTCAGATAAATCACAGTAAAACGACAAGGAATCAATATACTGAGTAAATTCTTGATGCAAAGCATACGGTTACTAAATACTAAAGTTAAGGAAGATAAAAATAATAATAACTTTGAACCGACAAACCCTCATACAATATAGTAACATCCTGTCAGCCTCAAAATCATTATCAATCCTGCCCAGCAGAAAGCATCCAAGCATCAAACTAAGAGCCAGGAATAAGAAGAATCTTTCATTGCCAATCAAAGAATCTTTTCTTTCATCAAGAATGAAAATAGTATTTAAAAAACCTGAAGCACAAGGTCACGTAATGTAAGAGGGTTGGAAGACAATGGACATTCCTTTTGACTGGCGATGCTGCTCAAAAAGACAAATTTTAAAACTGATTCAAGAAGTACGCAGTATTTCTTTTCACCTCCTGCGAAGCCGATGATAAAGAAATCTGATAAGGCATGGTGCTTACATTACACTCTAATCGTGCTTAGCATGGGAATAAAAACTTTCACATAGGCGGATCCAGGGTTTACAAATACAAGGGATTATATCGGAAACAAAAAATGCGCATTAGCGTCACGCAACTAAAATATATTGCTAGGAAAATGTGCATCAAAATAAACTTAATGAGAAATACCGTGAAACAGAAAATTTTTCTCGAAGTAGAGCATTTAAACTATGGATTCGTTTAAAGAATGCCACTCAGATCAAATCCGAAGACACGACATGTCTTCGGATTTGATCCGGTGTGAGAGAGACGACCGAATTCATAGATGACCTATCCGGCTGAAGCAGAGTAGGAGCGAATTCCACATAAAGACCTTCAGCTGCATCTGCTCCTAAGACGCTACAGAGGAACTTTCAAAAACCCTCAGCACAATTGCTTTTTAACCGAAACTCATGATACTGGGTGGGAAGGTATTCTGGAGATTTGAGAAGAACAAAATTCCAAAGATTTCTAAATGAGTCATTTAAAAACCGCTAATTTTTCTAAACCATAGATATGTAGAATGAATGAATTTCGACTACGGACAGTTCTTAACGAACACAATATTTTTTAATACAGTTACAATAATTAACAACGTTATTAACCTTATATCTTGCTCCGCAAGATGTTTGGGAGCAGACATCAATTAATTTATCATATGAACTGAAAATGACTTCATTCAAAGATAAAGACACCATCTTGGCGATGAATTACTGTTTATTACATTTATTTTAACAAAAATATAATCATGTAAGTGTTATTTTAAATAAACTCAAAAAAATAGAAGCAAAAATCTTTCGGTTTTTAATCAAAATAAGTGGTTAGGGTTATTTCCTTTTTAGCTAAGAGCCATGATTATTGAGATTTTCCGACAGTTCGAAATAACAAAGGCGCTTACTATTCTATCTTAAATAAGCAATAATGTTTCGTATTTCATTGTCTTTTTTTCTTTCTTAAATTTTGTGGAGATTAATTCAACGACATAGCGCAAAGTCAAATGTATGGCAAAAGATATTATCAGAGGACATGTTTATTCTAAAGTTATTTTGTACACCAAGGAAGTGACGTTTCAGCAAAGATTTCCTCTTGATTTTCGTATATAATATATTTAAATATTAAAACTAGTTCTTAGGGTGCAAACTCCAAAACTGAAATCTTTTTTCCGTCGAAAACGTTAATGAAACAATGTGCTGAACGGATATAACATTTAAATAAGAGAATTAAAACAAACATCAAAAAGAAAATCTCTTGCATTTACAACCCTTCACCTAAGCAATTCGTTCACGTCAGGTCTGTGAATGGGTAAAATAAACCAGTACGAAAAAGAGAGAAACCACGTGAGACTTTTACTCACCGCTGTGAATAGCTGAGTGCCATGTTTTTCGGCATACTTTTCGCTCTCGCGAAAGCGGAAGTAGGAGGAATATTTCAACCTGTTCCACGGCAAATGGCCAAATGATATTTAACTGTCCTCCTCCCCTCCCTCCTCTTCACGTAATTACACATCTCGCTCGTGAAAATACTCCGAGGTAGATGGAAGGAAGGAGTTAAACGAAATAGATTCGAAATGAACACACACATCTCCGAAATTAAAAACAGCTTCATTCAGGGCTAGTAACAGATAGGCATTCAGCATGATGATCAGAGTGAAGATCTCTCTTGTCTCTCTGCTGCTCAAAAAGTTTATGTTCTAATTCTTAAAAAATTGAAAAATAACATGTAGTGAAGAGGCGTGTAAAAGCAGATTTAACAAGTGAGAAAAGAGCACGCTTGATCAATAAAAATGAGCAATATATTTTTAATTATTTAAAAAATTACGTGCGATTTTTACGGATATAGTGTAAACCTCATGAAATTAACTAAGCAAAAAAAAAATGTAAAAAAACATATTTCTATACATCTATGCATAGTAGAAAATGAAGTCTCCTGAAGTCTCTGAAGACATACGTAGTTAACGGATATTGGAGATATTTATACCATTTTGTAGAGCATTTTCTATCTATACTTCTATTATAAATGTGAAAGTTTGGATTGATGGATGATGTTAGTCAATCATGCTAGAACGGCTGAAGGAAATTGGATGAAATTTAGCACAGAGTCTAAAATAGAACATAGGCTACTATTTATTTCAGTTAATTGAAGGGTTAATTTTTTATTAATAAAAATCTAACTTTTTTTGCCAAAACTCTTCATTTTCCCAACGCCAAATGAGTAAGGCTTAACATGTTTTCAACCATTTATTTCAAACGATTTTTTTACAAGAAGGTTATCTAAGATATCTGTCTTTCACTACAAAATCTGGCGAAAATAAGACACAGCACTGTTGTTAAATGAATGTGTAGAACCCAAAAGTAATGTCTTGTTAGGGTGGCGTTTCTCAAAACAAAATACAATTCCCATGCTTTTATTATCTCTCTAATTTTACTAGATTCCCCTCCCCCTGCAATGGAGCTGTTATTATTTTCTTTTCTTGCCCAAATCTTCTAAGCAACTTTTTGGTGTGACACTCCATAAGTTCCTCGGTAGATATGGTTACATTTTAAAAATTAATCAAAATTACTTTTTCTAAAGTTTATTCAACGTATCCTCAAAATTTGTGTCCTTTGTAAAGTAACTAATTTGCGAGCCAACAAAAACTGTGAACTCTAATTTTTGCATATGCGATGGAAACAGAGCTGTTCTTGGAATACTGAAATTTACAGCCTTTTATATTCATTAGTTTCACGAAATTCTTCATAAATCCTAATTTTATGTGTGAACGCCCGAAAGTATTTTTCTTTCGCAACGTTTGGAACAATTTTCTTTCTTTTGCAAAATATTGTTCGCGCTCCGTCCGCTTATTTTCATACAATACCGTTTTGCCTCGCTCGTATAGTTAACAGCAGTATTTCCTATCACCTAGTCGCAAGCCCATAAGAATGGAATTACTTTAAACTGGGTGATGAGGATAGTGGATTTCATGAAGCATAATATTTTCACTCCATAGTTCAGAAGTGGTCTCCGATTCATAAAGCGGTAATTAAAGACACTAAATGTAGCTTTCCAAAGAACAGAAACTAAAGTTACGTAGATCTGTTCTGTACATGAAGAAATAATGAAAGGAGAAATGGCCCAGATAGTAAAATACCATGACAGTGATTGGGTCTTTTGCGATTCCACGAACCAAAAAATATTTTTAAAGTAATATTCTTTAAAAAAAAATGATTGGTTCGAGTAGCCAGTGATTCAAACTAGACAATCGGTTTCCTTAACTAAACTGTTATACAATTCTTATGGCCGAATTCTTACTCGAATTCTTTAATGGCCGCTCACACAAGTGCTGCTCCCGAAGGTTATAGCCCGGCACCACTATTCCTACGAGATAATTACTGAACAAATGTGGATACTTATACTACTTTCGTATCTCATTGCCATGTCTACGGTTCCAGGTCATCATGGCCTATTTTTAAAACCGTCACAGAAAAAAGAAGTGGTGGCCGTTGCTCATCTCGCCAACACTGCATTCCCCAGGCACCCCCTTCACAATCGAACCAAGAATTTTTTTGTGTTTCATTCATCGCTCATTTCTGAAAATATTCAAGGGGCTCGCCATTTACGAGACTTCAATAATATCACGTTTCGAATTACAGATGAGGCTAACAAGAAACAAAAATTCTAAGATTTCAGCAGAAGGCAGCAAAAAGATCTTCTCAAACAGAGGCAGGATTTTCAAAACACTGTTTGTACCAAAGACTCGTGCTTCAGAAGTTTTTTCGAAATATCATACGATGAAATTTAAACTGAAGTGTTGGAGAACTTCCAGAAAAACTTTCAAAACTGTCCCCGTTCTATCCGCTTATTTCCCAACAGTGTCTAGACTGGATTAAAAATGTCAGCAACGTTCATCTGATCAGAAAATATGGATCTACAAAAATATAACTGCTATACCCTGACATATTTTCCAGAATACTACACATAATATCTACTTACAAACTTTTCGGTATTCGATCGTCAACCATTAAAAAGCACCAGAAGAAGACATAAAAAGAAACGAACAAGGGAAATCGTTGATGCTCTGCTCAAATGCGCGCTGAAGGCGAAAAAAATAAATAAAACATTCAGTTTAGGTCATTCACGAAAATAGCCAGCAAGTTACAGTTTAAAATTTTCTCATTTGGGCCCATTTTGATTAGAAATTTCTTAACTTTTATCACTCCATGGCGGCGATATGAAGGCATTAGGAAATATATAATTTCTCATTCAAATAATAATGACGGATGCATTTACTGAAATAGCAATTACTAATTCAAGTAGCTAATCAAAATAATTGGCTATTTTTGTCAGAATTCAAACTGCGAATGCGATCAGGAAAGGATATTGAACGTCTAATAAAATTTGGATGGCTAAGTAGTTAAAAGTTTATTAAACCGTGCATAGTCAATCAGTTGCATGATATGTCTATTATACCATCGATTACATTCTAGGTCATACAATCAACTATATGTTTACATGCTTTACGTCAAATGCAATTTCTTATTAGCATTATTTCGTTTTAAAGTAAAGGAGTTGTCACAATGTAGAGTAAAACAATGTTTGGTTTCCTCAAAGATTGCCACGTCACATATTAATTTCATCGGGAACTCATAGAGCGCCCCGAAATCATCATGCAAGTACGCCACATTTCTGATAAATATTTGAAACAAAATAATTCATAATAATTAATTATGCAGGCACCTAGTTGTAGAGTCGAAGTGTGCCCTTCAATTTTACACGTAATCTCATTCTATAAAGCAAAGACTCAAAAAAAAATTTTAATTTTTATAACACATAAGTAAAAATTATAAATATATTTTCGTAAAAGCAATACATAATCAAAGAATAAAGCATTTCAAGCTTATATTATTTAATTACAGAAAAAAATGAAAGTTTCAGACATGCATTAAAAAATAAATAAATCATAAAAATATGAACAAATAATGGGTAATAATAAACCATGACAGGAGAAGATATTTATTAAGGACGAGGATGAATAGACGGAATGAGTCTCTTTCGTTATAACGACTTCTGATAAGTCAATTATTTCAAGCTTAAGTCAAGTTTAAGTCTCGGTATATTTATTTTTAACTAGCTTCCTTTGGCGACCAGCTGGTTCGCCGAAGTTACATAGGACAGTAAATTAACATTTACGTCCTATTTCAGTAAGGTCAAGAAAAAAGTGGGTGTATTAACATATAAACTAGCGATAGTTGCGAGTAAATTTTATGGAAAAGGGAAATGCCATCTAAGAAGAATCTACGTAAGGGCCACTGAGCCATTCCTTCTTTTCGGTCACGGGGCATGGTGTCATAGGTTATATCTGAATGAAAGAAGCGTTAAATGCAATTCAACGGCGCTCTCTCATCATTTTGTTTGGTGAATATAAAACCATTTCATCAGAAACCCTTCAAGTGATAACAGAAATTTTGTCAACGGATCTCAGAGCAACGGAAATGTTCACTAAGTTTCAAATAAGAACTATTAATAATAAAATTAGAATAAGCAACAAATGATTCAGCAGTAAAGATTATGAAATGTATTTTGACAAGTTCCAATAATACCCTTAAGAATGGTTTATTCACGGTTTTCAAATTAAAATTCCAAATATGAATGGAATAGATATTTTTACAGATGGTTCGAAAGATGAGAAAGTAAAATAGGAGCTGCAATAGTAGTATATTACCATGAAAAAGAAAACCGAAAAAGTCTTGCAAAATTATCGAACCATGCCACAAGTTTCAAGGCAGAAAGGCAAGCTCAAAAGATGGCCATTGAATATTGTGAAAGGCTGGAGTGCGGACAGAAGCATTCAATTTTTTCAGATTCTCTGTCAGCTCTGCAAGTCATACATAATCTCACTATGGTAATAGGTAAAAATGAATGATAAAAGAAAAGATGAAAAAAAAGCAAAAATTAACAAGTGAATGGATTTGATATCGGTTAAGGCCCATACTTAAATATATGGTAATGATAAGACGGATCAATATGCAAAACTGGCGGCACCGAAAGTGAGTGTGGATATAATTGTTCCCAAATCAAATAGTGTCTTAAAATGAAAACTAAGAGAAGAAATTAAGCCCAATGGTCTGACAGATGGTATATGTCCAAATGAGAAAGGGTAATTTACGATTTTATTCTTAACTCAGAAATAAAAATAAAATGTCATCCCCTAGTAATCTAAATCAGATCAGGATACGGAAGACTTCCCTCATATCTCTTAAGATTTGAAAGAATGCAGAAAAATAAATGCATCTGTAAAGAATTCGATACTGATTTCCATTATTTAAAGGAATGCATAGAAATATCGGAATTAAAAAAGAATCTCAAAATTGAAAATAATGACTTAAGTACAGTACTGGTGGTAATATACTTAAAATTCATTTCTTAAAAATAGATCAAATGTAAATGAAAAAAAAAGATAAAAATTAGTATCATTGAAAAGTTGTTTAAAAAGTGTAAAATGATTCTAATCTCTGGATGATGTATGGCTGAAATTACAGTTTTGTAAAGATATGAAATGTTGAAAACTTTAAAATTTTAATACCTTTCTTGGGCACATTCTTACATTCGTCTCTATTTTTTTTTTTGAAAAAATTTCATAGAATTATCTTAATTTAATTCATTCATGGAACTTCTGACATATTAAATACTTAAAATTTATTTCTTTCCTGTGATAAAACATTAGCTAGCGCAATGAAATAAATAGAAAGCAGATCCCGGCTTTCATTTGCTAAATTTTCCGGAAATAGTTGTCCAGAGGTGTAACTAACATATTGTATTGCATAGTACTGTAATATGCACTGAAGTGGCAAAAGTCATGGGATAGCAATATGCAAATATACAGATGGCAGTAGTATCGCAGCGGAAAAAGTATAAATGCGCAGTTCGTTTTCCAGAGCTTTCATTTGTGTTCAAGTTATTCATGTGAACAGGTTTTTCGTGATTTATGGTGGCACGACGAGAATTAACAGACTTTGAACGTGGCATGCTAGTTGGAGCTAGACGCATGGGTCAATCCATTGCGGATATCGTTAGTGAATTCAACATTCCGAGATCTACAGTATCAAGAGTGTGCCGAGAGTAGGAAATTTCAGGCATCACATCCCATCATGGCCATCGCAGTGGGCGACCACCTGCACTTAACGACCGAGAACACCGACGTCCGTGTAGAATGGTCAATGTTAATAGACACGCAACACTTCGTCAAATAACTGCAGGAATCAATGCGGGACGTACGAGGGACGTGTCCGATAGGACTGTGCGGCGGCGAAATTTGCCTTCCTTGGGCTATGACAGCAGAAGACCGACTCCAGTGCCTTTACTGACAGCACGACATCGCCTGCAGCGACTCTAATGGGCTAGTGAGCATATCGACTGGTCCCTAGACCAGTGGAAAACCGTGGCGTGGTCAGATGAGTCACGATTTCAGTTGTTACGAGCTGATGGTAGAGTTCGAGTGTAGCGCAGACCCCACGAAGTCGTGGACTCAAACTGTCAGCAAGGCACTGTTCAAGCTGGTGGTGGCTGCATAATGATGTGGGCTGTTTTTACATGGCATGGACTCGGTCCTCTGGTGCAACTGAACCGATCATTGACTGGAAATGGTTATGTTCAGCTGCTTGTAGATCACTTGCAGCCATTCATGGACTTCAGGTACCCACACAACGATGGGATTTTTATGGATGACAATGCGCCATGTCACCGGCCCAGAACTGTTCGCGATTGGTTTGAAGAACATTCCGGACAATTCCAGCGCATGATCTGGCCACCTAGATCGCCCGATATGAATCCCATCGAGCATTTATGAGACATCATCGAAATGTCCATTCGTGCCCAAACTCCTGCACCATCCACACTTTCACAATTATGGACCCAAACTCCTGCACCATCCACACTTTCACAATTATGGACGTCTATACACACAGCATGGCTCAATATTCCTGCAGATGATTTCCAATGACTAGTGGATTCCATGCCACGTCGAGTTGTTGCACTTCGCCGGGCAAAAGGAGGGCCGACACGATATTAACAGTCATCCCATGACTTTTGTCACTTCAGTGTTTATAGAGAAATAACAAAGACAAAATGTTAAGAGACAAATTAGTGTTCTTTTTCTTTTTTTTTGGGGGGGGGGGGGTAAATATACTATCAAAAATAATTTATCATTAGTGACAACAGTCAGTAATTTAAGAATCTTGCTATAAAATCTTAACTCATTTTCTTAAAATCATAATAGTTATTAAAAAATAAAAATTCCTTCTTAGGTAGAAGAAAATTTGAAAATTGACGTGAATTTAATGAATCAGCGACAAATTTTAACAAATTCTTAAAAAAAAAAAGGAAAAAGAAATATGTCTTCCCTTCCCGATCTCTTAATAATAGACTATAGAAACAAGCGCTGAACATTGTTGGATAATGTTTCGTGTTGCTTGAACTGTCGCAATTAACATATGATTTACTTTTCAATCTTTATGGCATTCGGTGGAAAAAGGCAAGATCTTCACCGAAGTTATGTTTTGGTGCAGGTGGCTGCTTAGTCTCTATGTTCGGCTGCCTTCAAGCAAACAAGCTTTGCATACCCGGCAAATCCAGGCTTCTGTATACAGACTATGATACATGCTTCAAATTTAACAATAATGGTTACAAAAATATAGACGCTACACCAGTCAAATGGCAACAATAAAGCAAATTAGTATTAAAAAAATGAAACTGACATTTTTATGTCAAAGATTCCTATTGAAGGCAAGTCTAGTTCAGTTCCGTGATATTTTATGAGCAAACAGCGGCAATATTTCCTTTTTAGACAATACAGCGTATCAGAATTATTTCGTAAACTTATATTTTCAACTAAATAATTTCCGAAATACATGAATTTGTCATTTTTATCGAAAAAGCACGAGTCATCAAATTCATTATGGAAATCAGAAATCTAGACAGCTCTGACAGATACACCAATCTCAATATTGAACATTTTACTGTCTTCCTAGTAAATCTGAGTTTTCAAGATTTAAAACACTCGACCCTCCGATAAGCAAGCACACAAAAAAAAAATGGTTTAAAACATTGATGCTATCACTAACTAATAGTTCCAGGTATAATATTTCTGCGTTAGACTTTCGAAGTTTATAATAAATGGAGCCACATGGTTCACAAACACAACGTTTAATCAAGACTACACAAATTACACTGAGAGAACTACACAAATATTCTTCCTCGGAGAGGGTTACAGTAGCGCCACCTAGTGGGCGATATCAATTATTATATCGATATTTAACACTCCCCCCCGATGCATCCAAGGGATGCATCACAAATTAATCTTGGACCTCTAAATTAAATAATCTTTCTACTGGCCTTCTTAAAGTACCATTAGAAACCTTGATTTCACAAGATCTAATTTTGCCATCTCTTCCTGGAAACAGAGTTATAATTTTACCCAACTTCCAGTTACATCTTTTAACATTATCCTCTCTAATGAGAACTATGTCATTAAGTTTAAATTGGGAGGAATTCCTAGGTATTTTAGAAAACATAGCAGATCTTAGTTCTAAAATATACTCTTTATAAAACCTTTTCCAGAAATGATCTAACAACAATAATCTATATTACCATCTTTTCATTAGATCACATTTTGAAGATTTAGGTATAGCATTTGGTGATGGCACAACAGTTAACTTTGACCCAGTTAAGAAATGAGATGGTGATAGAGGATCTGGTTCATTTGCATTACAATACAAATATGTAATTGGGCGTGAATTAATCACTGCCTCAACTTCAACTAACACAGTATACAGTTCTTCATAAGTTAATGATGATTTACCCAACACACGTTTCAAACAAGTTTTTACAGATCTTACTAAACGTTCCCAGAATCCTCCCTTCCAGGGAGCCCCTTCGATAATGAATTTCCAAGTAATACCATTATTCACAATAAATCTAGATACATTTTTATCATTACACAATTGATACAAATATTTCAATTCTTTATCAGCTCGTTTAAATGTTTTTGCATTATCAGAATATATTATACTACATACACCACGACGTGAAATAAATCTCCTAAATGCTTGAATGAAACATTCTGCACTTAAATTTGATACCAATTCTAAATGTATTGCTCGAGTAACGGCACAAGTAAACAAAGCAATATACACTTTAGAGCCATCTTTTAAAATTAATGGTCCCGCGAAATCAATTCCACTTACCTCAAATGGTTGCGACTTCTCAATTCGATCAGGAGGAAGGGGAGCTGAAATTTCTTGACCCGGATTAGCATTTAATTTTTTACAAAATCTACAACTATGTAAGATTGATTTTATGAAACGTCTAGCTCTTAATATCCAAAATTTGGCTCTTGTTTGAATTAAAGTTTCATTAACACCACTATGAAGAACTTTTTCATGATTATTTAAAACAATAAGACGAGAAAAATAATCATTAGGTAATATAATAGGATTCACTTCATCTACATCTAAAGAAGATTTAACTAATCTACTCTTTACTCTTAATAAACCCTTAACATCTAATTTAGGATTAAGACCATACAATTTAGAACCCTTATCTATACATTTTTTACATTTGATACAATTAATTTCATTTGAAAAACACTGCAACTGTGACAATTTTATCCAATAATCCATAGCACTGGACATTTCTTCAGTTGTTAAATGTCCAACTGTTTTTTGTTGTATCTTTAAGTTTTTCAGAAATCTAAACACATATGCAGTTACTCGTAATAATTTCAGTAAATTGCTAAAATTTTTAATGTCAAGTATTGGTTCCACAATATCAGCATTCGTAATTAGTAAAATAGCACGTTCTTCAGAAGAGGCACTTAAGGGATCAGGATCACTGTCGTCATTAGAAGACACACAAGTCATATCTTGCTGAGTTAGCCATGGCGGACCATGCCACCAAACTTGATCACTCATCAAATTTTTAACACTGAGACCTCTTGTGATTTTATCTGCAGGATTCTCGGAGCCAGGGCAATGCTTCCACACTTCAGGAGGTGTTTTTTCTTGGATTTCTGTCACTCGATTCTGTACGAAGGTCTTCCATCGACGAGGATTATTTTTAATCCAATGAAGCACAATTTTTGAGTCTGTCCACATACAGACGGAAGCGTCTGCAAAATGTTCTCGAATTGAAGCAATTAATCGGGCACCTAATAATGCAGCCATGAGTTCAAGTCTCGGTAAAGACAACTTTTTAAGTGGAGCAACTCTGCTTTTGGAGATAACAAATACCGTTTTAGTCTCATTCTGCTATGGAAACTTGAGATACACAACAGCCCCATAGGCAGTCTGTGAACTGTCGGTAAAACAATGCAGTTCCCAGTTGTGAGAGGTGTCGGCACCAGTGCAGGAATACCAGCGTGGTATTTGAACTTCTGGTAATTCCTTCAATTGTTCATACCATTTTATCCATTTGGATAGTAATTCTGCTGGAATAGGTTTATCCCAGTCAATACCAGTAAGCCATAAATTTTGGAAAAGCACCTTTGCTTGAATCACGTAGGGAGAAAGAAATCCTAGAGGGTCGAAAATTCTCGAGACAGCTTTCAAAACAGAACGCTTGGTTTGTTCATTTTCCTGTATAAATTCAATTATGTCTTCTGCATTAAATGAGAAAACATCATTATGAGTGTTCCATTCGAGTCCCAATACCTTTGCAGGTGAGTCACACAAAGGCACTGATTCTCCTTTGTTTTGTGTCTCGTACTCCTTTCGTAGTTCAGGTGAATTTGAGTTCCACTTCGTTAAATTCATTGAAGCCTTTTTCATGATAGTATTAGCATTGTGATAGACTTCAATAGCTTCCGTTTCAGTATCTATTCCACAAATGAAGTCATCAACAAACATGTAGTTATTGAGAAGTTCTACAGTTTTCGGATATTCCCTTTCAAATTTCTTTAAATGATGTTTGATACAAGCACCGAGAAGAAAGGGGCTGGATTTAGCTCCGAACATCACACGGCACATCCTGTAAATCTGGATCTTTGGATTCGATAAATTCGAATCATCGTGCATCCATAGAAATCGCATGGCATCTCGATCTTCACAATTAATTGATATTTGAAGAAATGCCTTTTGAATATCTGCAATAAAGGCAATTCGATGCATTCTAAATTTCATCAAAACTTTCAAAAGTTCAGGAATAAGATTTGGACCTTGAAGTAAACAATCATTTAACGATTTCTGATTTTTCTCTTTTGAAGATGCATCATAAACCACTCGCAATTTTGTAGAAGCGTGATTCTTTCTAAGCACTGCTCGATGAGGAATGTAATAGGTTCTTTCACTTTCAGTTGCATTGGGATCTACCTTTTCAACAATACCATCTTTGATTTGATCTCGTATAACTTGTCTATATTCGTCGAAAAAATTTAAGTTAGAGCGAAATTGCTTCAATAGATTAAGAATCTTTTTTCAGCGTTTACATAATTGTCATGTAATGTGACATTTTCATTAATCCAAGGCAATCTAACTTCGTAACGGCTATTTTTTTTCTCTATCGATTTTTCAAACAATCTTAAAGCCTTTTCATCTTCTAATCGTTCATCGGGGCTATCAACACCCAAAGATTCAGCATTCCAAAACGATTCTAATGTTTTTGACAGCTTCTCCTCAAGCAATAAATTAGAGCAAATGGTATCCGCTGAATTCAACTCCGAAACAGAAAAGCGACCTTGAATACACCAGCCAAAAATCGTATTCAAAGCAACAGCCTGGTCGATAATTCTCTTTATTTCTTCTTTCGCTATCTTCCATAAACAATCTGCCCCTATTAGAACCGAAATGGATTCTTGATCTGCACTGGGATGAGTCATAAGTGGTATTCCAAATTTTAATAGGTCAGATTTTATGCTTGCATCAAGTGGTTTAAGTTCTGCAGTTGTAATAATTGGAGTTTCGATCACATCAAGAGTGATAAATTCCTCTGGCTGGTTTATGTTTCGTAAAGTTAGTTCCACTTTCCGTCGGCGCCAATGTTTACTTTCATTTTCTCCAAACGTATGAATGTTTAGACTAGAATAGCCTTTCGATCGGAGTCCTAATTTTTTAGAAATGTCTTCTCTAATGAATGATACTTGACTTCCTCCATCTAGAAGGCATCTTAAAACGCAATTATTTCTTTTACCTTCAGCAACGGCATAGACAGTTTGAAGTATGACGTCAGACATTAGGGTTGTGGCAGAGGAATGAGAAATGGCGGCGGATTCTTCTTTTTCGGGAATGCGGGATGGAATAAGAGCATTCTGATTTAAACATACAGATTCGTGGTGCGGTTTTTCACATTTTCTGCAATATAAATACTTCTTAACACAGAAAGCTCCTAAATGTCGGGAACCAAAGCACAAAAAACATTTCCCGTTTCTTTTCAAAAATTCACGTTTTTTCTGTGCATCTAATTCTTCACATTTGAATTTTCCATGGTCGCTTTTGTTACAAAATATGCATTTATTATTCAGCGTTGATAATGCCGATGCACTCGCCATTTTGGGTTTAAATTCAGGATTATTCCATGAATTCCCGCCTTTTCTTACATCTTGTCGTTGAAAGGGTTTTGAATAGTTCATAAGATTTGCAGCTTCACGGCAATTAATTTCTTTCCTCAAAAATTCCATCAGTTCTTTGATATCAAACTGCGATTGTTCTTTACGATTTCGATTGAATTCAAAATTCAATTCTTCTGGTATTTTCTGCATAATTATGGGACAGAGTAAATTTCCATAGCTCCCGGAAGTAACATTTAATGATTCTAGACTTCGGATTTGAATTTCGCATTCATCAAAAAGTTTCCGCAATGCTTTAACGTTTGATATATTTCTAACAGGTTCAATACATAACAATTTGTTCATATGCGAACTGATGACAATATCTTGTCTTCCGAAGCGATCCTTAAGTATTTCAATCGAAGAATCGTAATTTTGATCACTAATATTAAATCCAGATATAGCAGATAATGCGTTACCATTAAGCAAAGATTTTAAATACGCAAATTTTTCGGTTTTGCTTAAACTTTCATTATTATGAATAGCACATTCAAACTGATTCCAAAAATCAAGCCACTTACTTGAATCTCCGTAAAAAGTGCTCATTTGGAGGCGCGGCATTTTCATCGCTTTCGTTTCAGGAACAGTTCGATTAATCGAAGTTTCGTTTTGAGTAACGACTGCGTCACGATTTCCGGAATGCTGATTTATATACCTTTGCAATCTTCCACTCCAAAGAATTGCTTGTTCCTGATATTCCTGACTTTTAACTACTTCTTCTTCCAATTTATCCACGGGCGTATCGGCTTCAATTTGTGAGTCCAAGAGTTTCAGTTCCATCATTTTTGCATCCAACTGACCACTGCAATCTCGCAAGATTTCAAGTTTCTCCTCGACAGTAATATCCGTTTCTAAATAATTGACTTCAATCTCTTTAATTAATTTTGTAGTCAACTGTCTTATTACTGCGCGTTTCTTTTTGTACTTTTCTAACTCCATTTTCAAATTAATTTTTTTATAAGTCTAACTATTTCTTTTCTGAATAATCTAAAGAGTTCCAGATTCCCGGGTTATCGGCACCATATAATATTTCTGCGTTAGACTTTCGAAGTTTATAATAAATGGAGCCACATGGTTCACAAACACAACGTTTAATCAAGACTACACAAATTACACTGAGAGAACTACACAAATATTCTTCCTCGGAGAGGGTTACAGTAGCGCCACCTAGTGGGCGATATCAATTATTATATCGATATTTAACACCAGGAGACCAGCTGTTTCGCCAACATTATAGACTGTTTTGGCTGTTAAATTTTTAATATAGAATGTATTTTTTTAATTAATTTTTTTAAGAGTGTATGTTCTACTAAATAAAAGAGGAAATGAATGCCCAAATAAAGAATTTTTTTTAAAATTTTAATAATGACAAAATAAGACGATTCCATGTTTTGATGAATGAATTAAACATACCATAAAAACCATTATTGTAGATTATGTATCAAATATTTTTTTTTTTAAGTAAAAGAAAATTTTAAGTAAGAAAACGAAAATTGAAAGGTAACAGTTTAGGAGAATATAAATATCAATGACCACATTGAAGTCATTGCGATTACTTATCTGCTGACGATTTAGTTTATTTTTGCGCTCGAATCAATTTTCTGTTTGGCATTTATTTATTTTTCCTGTCTTTTTTTTTTTTTTTTTTTTTTTTTACGTAATCAAGATTTGGTGATACGGCTCTTCTTTTCCGAACATGTCTAATGATAGCTTACAGTCCCATTATTTAGCTAAGTAAAATGGATATGAAATAAGTACAGCTGCTGTAAAAGCGTACAATGAAACAATCGGCAAAATTTGGACGACGATTTGTTTACATTTGATCATTACCATTCTATGAAAAGCAATAAGAAAGATTTATGAACCATGTTAGCGTCATACGTAGAGGGAGGTATTCTAATATAAGAGAAGAGGTATTCTATACATACTGTAATGATGCGCACGTGTAATCTTTCAAAATACAAAATTCCCAAGCAACATCATAGCAGGATTTACTTAGTAATCATAATTAAAAGTATTCTACAACATCTTTAAAGTATTATCATCAATATAATTAAGTTCTTTAAAAAACATCTGGAAACACGATGTTGCATTCAAGTCACGCACAAAACAACGATGGCGTTTGCTAATTGCTCTCATTCAGTAAATCGATTGCCGTGCAGTTCGATCCTAAGGCTGGACCGTTCCGTGACAGACGACAAAGTGGGCTGCGTGACGTCCAGAACATAGGAGTGCCGATCGTTCTTGAACCTTATATTACTCTCTTGGCACGTAAATGTACCCACTTTGTACTTAAAAGAGTTTTTGATCAAACTCTAAGTAATGGATACGAATAAGCTAGCGATATAAAAAGTTTTAGTGTCGCTCGTGCACAGTAAATAAAAGTGGTCAAACATATTCTATGTCCAGGAACTTCATATGTTTCTCTATAATGTCAATGTCCCATTTTGAAGCCGCAAACAAATTTCTCAGAATGAAAAATTATCAAACTATTCATCACAAACTGCAAAATGTTTGTATCTCATATGGATAATGCAATTACATACAAAAGGGAAAATGATTTTTTTTAAAAATCAATGTTTTAAAACAAGTGATTCTTTTCCTTATCAAATTTTGTAACAAGAAGAAAAGACAATTTATAATTAATAAATGAATGATAAACAGCATTGTAAACTTCTGGCGCGAAATACAATACAGACTTCGCCAGAATTGAAAAAAAAATTCATCTACAAAATACCAACATTTAACGAAGAATCACCATTCTTTTCTCAGTGCTTTAACGAATCATTTCATTCACCCAAGTTTGATAATAAGTGGTAGGAGATTAATCCCTTTTATTTTCACCACAGATTTCTGAAAATAGCCTCTAGTCAGCGCTAGTCTTGAAGAACATCTCAGTGCTTTACTTCTCCACATGAAAACAGGAGTACTTCGTATATCCGATTTGTGGTTCCAAAAGGAAGCTGGTTGTTAACACACCAACACAAACAGACCATTGATGTGCTGTAAGAACATTTTAACATTTTGAAACTCTTTACAGCAATTCGTAGAAGCGAACAGTGATTGCTGTTACGCAATAATACACGTTTCAAACTTCGAGTCGGGTAGTTCATGAAAAGACTCCGATATTCTGATTCATATTCTGTTGCAATATGAAAAAGAAACCAATAAATGTACAGCAATGTGCAAACTTTTTATTTTAGCTAAAATATGATGGAATCTTCTTCTCCCTAGTTCTATGAGACAATATTTAAACTCAAGCTTCAATAACCCTCCCACAACCACAACCCTTTGACTAAGTTTGATGATGAGTCACGCAGCCCCAGGAGAAACTTTATTTTACTTTCATGCCGGCAGAAGACTTTCATGAATTCCAAGTCATTTTCCCCCTCCCACCCTAGCGGTTCGTAAATAGGCCAAAGGCCAATATGCTGCGTTGCGCGGAATGTTGTGATTCAGATGACGTATATTATTAAATGATGGAACTTGCATTCACACTGAACTCATTCAGCTTCAGTAGGAAAACGAAGCGAAACGATGCTGGTAATACATGATAAGAAAATGGTTAATGATAAAATAAATGAATGCACTCTCATTACGATAAGCATAGTGAAATCAATCATAGTGAAAAATCAATTTTTGTTAGAGAGAGAGAGAGAGAGAAATAAAGTAAAGGATAAAGCAAAGGTAATCTATCTATAAAGTCCATGCATTTTGACAAATTTTGGGATTTGGACTGACTTCACAAATATATTCCGATTATTATTTTAAGTAAAAATAATTAATGACTTCCACTCTATCCTTTTTAAAATTGTTTCTTATATGTAGTAGTTGATTGAATTCAATCTTTTCACCCTTAAAATATAGCAAATATTCGTTTAAAAAATCGCAAATTATAATGCAGAGAAAATTTCTTTTAAAAATATTTACTTTTAACCTTCGTCTGCTGTAATCAAAATCGAATCCGCGCATTCAGCGAAAATTATCCATTTACAGTCTTGCCGGTGAAATGAAAATAAGATAGGATTACACAAGTAGGCACTATCATCTAAATACATATTTCGAGAAGCGGTTACTTTTGCAAAACATCATAACCACTCTCTTAAGTCTACATTTTTTTACAAAATCTATCACTAAATTATGAATAGTTTTTTATGCAGCAAACAAAAGAAAGTTTAAAACACCACGGCTAAACATTAGTTTGCTTAGAATATATATTCCACTAATCGGCATAATATTTGCTATATTCATAAATCAAGATTCCGAAAAGATATTAATTTATTCCACAATAATTTTCTGTTAAGCCGTTAATGGTTGATTGCTTCGAAATATTCAATTGGATTCGTTTTGCCAAACCAAACTTAGAACTTTGAAACGGAAAATTATTTTAGTGCCTTTATTAAATTTAATTATCTTAACTATTTTTTGTTAAATTTTATAATAAATTAGCTTTTACAAGAGACTTCGTAGGCATCGAAAAGCACACAATAAATTTAAAAACAATTTATTTACAGCGCTTACCTGAAATAAAGCAAAACTGCTAATCAAGTCCGTATTTTTTAAAAATCGTCTATTTTATTTATCGGTTGAGATTGTATACACATACTTCTTAAACTTTTAATTAAAATGAAAACACAGTTATCAACACTTACAACACACTGCCAGGGGTGTTTGTGGAACCCCCAAAAATCCCCTGAAACTTTTACGGACTTACTACCGACATTTTGGAGTTTCAAGAAGAGGGGGGGGGAGAAATAAAAAATTACAATTATGATGTATTGAATAACCTAATTATAAAAGTTCGATGAATTATTGAGCAAATTTACCCAGATCAAAATAAATAATTCATTATTATTCCTCCCTTCCTTTTGCACGACGATCCTCGGAACTTCCGGGTATCGAAGATCAAAATCCCCGGAATTCCGGGGTTTCCCCGGAGCACAAACACCCCTGCACTGCACAATCGTGAATGTTCAACGCCAAATGAGGAAACCCAAAAGCTCGAATTTTTTACAACAATTGGGGTAACGCAATACAGATTAGAAATTTTTAAATATCCTTTATTTTGTTTTATTTCAATTCAAAATTACTTCAAATGAATCCGAAAGATCGATTAATTAACAATATTTAATTATGAATGCATCAAACACTAAGAAAATAAACATAATTGTTTGAAATAATCGATTGAAAACATGTTAAGCCTAACCTCATTTGCGTGGGACAAAAAACCAAACTGAAGTTTTATCCCTTTGGCGGAGAAGAAATGAAATTTCTTTGCGGGAAAGTAAGAAAACATCATGTTCATTATTTTCCTCACAATTTTTCTGTTTTTTCTCTCTATAAGAACCTTCCTCGTGTCTTAATGAAAATATTTTTTAAAACATATTTCGCGATTCATTTTTATTTATATAAATAATCATGAAACTCAATCTTTCTAATAATTAAATGTATTCGCCGCTGGCCACCTTTGGCGAACAGCCGGTTTTCCAGTATTAAGACCGGCTAAAAAGGTCAATTAATATTTTATATAATTTGATCCCATAACAGGTTTTTCAGCAAAATATTTTCAAGCTTCAAATTTTAATAGTCAAATAATTCACTTATACTATTATGTGGGCGTTAAGCAATCCTGATCTTTGAACTCCACCTCTCTCTGATTTTGTATCAGCGCCCGTAAAATCCAGTTTTAACCCAGCAGGACGGGCGCGTTGAAAAGTAACACGAGAACGGGCATGGGGTGTCAGCACACCCCAAACATATTAAATGACATAATTATGAAATTTTTTAAAGATTTGAATTCCTAAGAAAATTTATGATAATTACACTTTTTTGCGAGAAAACGGATAACTAATACGTTAAATTATCGTAATTTTCAAAGTTATTAATGAATAAATTAAAAGCTCTTACCGTTTTTGTCTCAGTTCGAAAAACGGAAATTTTCCCCTTTAGCACTTATTGATTTTTCTTTACAATTTTTATTATAATAAAAATTATACATTATTGTAAATTTAAATACTGATAATAATCAATTTTATTAAAAATTGGGGTGTACATGGATCTGAAACTTCAGATTTTTGTAGTTATTACATACAGCTTCAATTTCTGAGTGTCCTCGACATATATTTTTGTCGCACCTCACACACATGGTTTTTGATTTAATATCCTTGTTTCTTGGACACAAATAGCATCTTCCGTGTCTCAGCTTTCTTTATACCTTTTCATATAAAGTATGGTCGCAAACTTCCTCCAAAGAATCGCATTCTTCTTCTAATTCAGACCGTTGATCACTGAATATGTCATTATCATCTGAATCGTTTAATTCTTCTTCGATATTCTTTTCATGTGACGAAATCTCCTCTGACATCTCCTGAAGTCTGTTTATTTCTTGCCTATACCTCAAACATAGAAAAGACTGAACAGAACGACTGGAACAAACCATGATTTCGCACTGAAAAAAACTAACACGAGCGCGCGCACGGGGTGTCCGCACACCCCGAAATCCTTCTATATGACGAAAATGGAGTCTGAATTCGCCGTTTTCAGACTCTATGAATGGAAAGTGACTTTAGAGGCAGGTACTGAGGAACCAGACCACTTCGGTTTATAGAGACAGACAGCAGATGAATATTTTTGGGCGTGGGGTGTCGAAACACCCCGCGCCCGTCCTGCCGGGTTAAATTAAAGTGGAAATGATGAAACTGCAATTAATATTAAGACTTCTGTACTCAATCCAAGCATGTTTTTAAATAAAATTGAAAATTTATCTGAAAGCAGAGTAGTCCAACATTGAAATTTTATGTTCTCTACAAAGATTGAAACATTATAAATTTTCATGACTTATAATATCTCAGAGAATTATTCAGCAAACATTTCACGGATTCAATGAAAAATTCAGTCAAATTTTATTTTTAAATGTATATAAATGCTTTCAACAATAATATTTCACTTTTTTAGTTTAAAAATATACTTCAAAAAATTATGAAGTTTAAATTTTCCTTTGGTCTTACAGATTCCATTCTCTAACATATTCTTTATATTCCCATCTCTAAATAAATAAATAAACGTTTCTATCTTCTGCAATCAAATCTGACCGATTTATTACGAAACTTACATTATTGTTCATTAAAAAAATGAGTCACATTCATTTCACAGCCGAAACTTAAACAGACTTGCTTTATCCCAGTACCTTTAAAAACCTCGGGTCAAAATATACATATTTGGAAGAGGGAGGAGGGGATCCACTAAAGACTATTCCTTCTTCCATTTCCACGACCTAAGTTTTTTGTTTTGAGGTATCGAAATTCTAAGTTTCAAATTCTTCACACTTTTTCTTTCATACTTGACTTCAAATGGCTTCTAATCATTAAATTTTCACTTTCACAGATGAAAGTAATGGGCATGTAAAGCTTGAAGTTTTCTCACAACCGATATGTCCTACAGATGTAACAAACTAATAATTTAGATTTCGGTAATAGTGTTTCTATTTTCTAAACATAATTGCATGTAAGATAACATCGCTAAAAATAGTAAGTATTTTTTTCTCCCGCTCCTTTCTCTAGAATGTCTTTCCCACAGCAAATAGTTTCCAATTGTGTTGCACCAGTGTGAGCACTGAAGTCATGGTTGTTAATAGCAATTATAAATAGAAGTAGTGAGTTCCTACTGGCGAATTTTATTACAATGTGATACAGATCTACAATTATGATTTAAAAACGGTATGCCACGTTTCATTAATCTCGCTCGTTTCTTTCTCCTCCCCCCTTTCATGAAGAATTGTGTTTGCTTTAAAAATTATCAATATTAAAAGGAGAAAAAAAAACGGTTCACTGATTTCAGTACATTTAACTTTACAAAATTATAATTACAAAACCTTTTCTTTGTACACCAGAAAATATAAAAGAATAGCATACACGATATTATTTACATACGTTCTCATATAACTGATACAATAGCAAAATGTGATTTTTCAAAGTTCAAAAGAATCTCAATATCAAATAAAGTAAGGAGCATACATTTTTTTTTCTGTTAATTTATAGAAAAGAGTTAAAATGAACAAAATAATTATTTTGAGATATTGTATGTTCTCTCTCTCTCTCTCTCTCTCTCTCTCT
>JAOUZG010015456.1:1478064-1494134 GCA_026289955.1 Argiope argentata | reverse complement strand
AAAAAAAATCATTAATGATTTTCAGGTGATAGGAATTACAAAAGTATCCAAAAATATGCTAAAATAAAACAAAACATGTTTTTATAGTTTTCCAATTAATTTTAAAAAGTAGATTTATTTTCTATTTAGTAAATAAAAGGAGAAATATATTTATTTTTCTGTACTTAAATAGGAAAAGAGCCACAGTCCAAATTTGATGAACTTAAAAAGAAATACCAATACCTTTAACTCAATAAAAAGTAAATTATTAAATATCCACACCTTTAACTTGATTTAAAGTGTAATTTTATAGGCTAATCAAGAGATTTGAAAAGACCTAAAGCAAATTTAACACAAATAAGCTAAAAGAACTTCATCCTTAATTTGAGTTAGACTTCTATGTTTTAAAATGCTAAATTACGGGGCACAAAAATTGTAATTATTACACGATGTCGAATGACAGCAATCAAATGTAAACAAATCACTATCCGAACGTTTCAAATGGCTCTTTTAAACCTTTGTCCAGCTGCATTTGATTAAATGCTTTACATGGTCATGAAGTTTCAAAATATGATTAGAAATGTTCTGGTCAGAGCTCACCAAAAAACTTATCCACACGAAAGAAAGAAAAAAGTTTTTATTTTTTTAAAAAAATATGAACAGTAAATAGTCAAAGTTTAATAGAGCACGGAAATAAACTTAATCATTGACGGATGGGTAATTTCCATGACTTACCACTATAAATTGATGACCATACCTTTCAAAACTATTGTCACATAAAAATTATTTTCATTCTATCGCAAAACTCAAAGAATTACATTTTTAATGATACTCATTTTATTTTAGTACAAATGTTCTTTTTGATAATTTTTTTTTTCTAATTTAATACAAATTTGCACAGTTTATATTATGATGAAATTCAAACTCAATCCCTTAAAACATTCAATCGCATTCATTAATTAACAAATGTAAATATTATTTTTTTTACACTTTCTTTACGATTTTTAATTCTGTTTTTGTTTCGTAGAATATATATATATATAATTTGAAAGCATTAAAATTTGTTTTATTTGTTCAGTATGTTTTAAGGTCTTATTAAAAAGCAAGGAACGATTTTTTAAAACCTACCAATAAAATCGGCAAACAGATAAAAATTTCTCTAATCCGAAAATTTACAAAACACACACACACACACACACACATTTATACTTTTTTTTTTTGCGCCTGTTGCAAGAAATTTTTTTAAATGTTTGGCAATAAGAAAAATGTTTGTATCCCTCCAGCAATATTCAAAAGAATTCTCATGAACAACACAAAAACATTGTTGATTTACAATAGGGCTTAAATTGTTTTAATTCAATTAAATAAAAAAAAAGTTCAACATAGATGGTAATTGCTAAGCTTAACTTCGCTTAGCAATATACTATTAATTAATATATATTAGTATTAGTATTAACTAATATAATTGGCTATACATAACAGCAACTGTGAAAACTGCCAAATGAAATAAATATATATTTTTTGAATGAGCTAAGAGCACAAGATTTTTTTTTTTCGTGAAAAGCACACATCCCCGTCAAAAACTGATTTCTTCCTGGAACAACGACAATAAATTTGAATGGTCTCGTGATAATGGGTGAAAGCACGAACGAATGTGTCAGGTGACCCACAGCCCCAGGCGGTAACACGCGACTATGCCAAATATACCGATCAGGGTATTCAGGTGGAATATGAATGGCAAAATATAACACATTACAATAGGTGTGAGGAAAGAATCAGTTCATTCGCTGAATCGATCATTTAGAAATAATTAGATTAAATGGGTAGATTCATTTCAATAAGCAGCTTTGATACACAGCATAAATCTGATGATGTATAAGACGACAAAATAGAGGAGATGCTATTTTCCTAATATATTTTAGCGATGCGAACTTTTGTTCCAATTTCATGGAAGCAATTAACAAAAACTAAGTGGTCAAGCAGTTGGTAGGTAAACGGATTTTTAAAACAACGAAAACGGAAATTAGATTTTAAAAAGAGAGAGAGAGAGAGAGAGAGAGAGAGAGAGTTAAATAAAACAGTTTCCTACAGACGATGCCATTCGAATGTAAATTCTTTAAAAATAATTCTCATACTTCTCAATTGCCAAAGCAGAGAAAGAAAGTGGGGGGGAAGCTTCTCTTCTACCCCTACACCATCGGATCCGCAATTTTTTGTTGTAAATTAGTAAGGAAAACAATAATAAAGAAAAAGATTGAGAAAACTATGAAAAAGGTACTTTGATAGCTGTAGATTAAATTAGAAAGAAATGTCTGAATAATGATCTTTAACTATTTTGAAAAAATAACGAATTCAGAATATAAATCGCATTTTTTTAATTTAGAAAAAGATTAATATTCTTTTTTTTTTATTTCAAAATTTGGTATGTAAGGTCAGAGTAATAAAATAAATTTCATACAACAAAAAATAAATTTCATACATTGTTTGCTCTCTTCAAACATCCATTGAATTCCTCTCGCCTCCTCCTCTTACTGGGCAATTACGGGCGAAAAAAGTCATTCAAAATAAAGCATCGCATTTTCATTTTAAGTGAATTGTATCCTCATTACGACTATTTGCCAAATTTCATAATTGAAAATTCGATATATTTGCATAAACACCACAAACACTATTTTATAAAATTAATAAATGATCTCCCTAAACAATATTACAGTTGGTATAATAATGAATCTCACTAAACAATTAAACACTGCATTCCTTTTTTCTAGAGCTATCCCAATCGATAAGAAAAGAACAACCTAAATTCTCTCAAAAATGCTTCAATTTCTTATTTTAATCAAAAAAAAATGTCCCACATATATTTTATACAATAAAAATGTTATAGTAATTGCTAATTACTTAAATCCAGGAAACAAAGCAATTATTCGTTGCCACAAATATAATTCCATTTAAAAATTGAATAACTAAGCTCATAACTAATTTTTTCCTTAGCCCGATACATTTTCACATGCTTTTACTACACAATAACCACTACACACTACATTCCACAAAGCAAAGAAGAAGAAGAAGAAAGAAAATGGTTTGGAAACAACAAAAATTTACATTCGTTCTTCTTTCGCTGAAGAAGGAAAACCAGAAATGAAAAGTTAAAACGCACTTAATAAACCCCTCGGAAAAATAAAAAGTATTTTTAAATAATGTAATTAAGGTTGACTGCTATATAGAGAGAAATCTACTTGGTTCAAAATAAGACTTAAACCATGGAAGAAACTAATTTCTTAAAGAAACACTGAATTTTGAGAAGAAAAAAATTACATTCAACATAGCAGCTGCAAAAGTCAAATAATAGAGGAATGATGGGTGAAATAGGATAGGAAAAAAATATTTTACAAGCGATAATGTTAGCTAAAAGAAATATTCTTGATCAGATGGACATTTTTACAACTCCTTTATTAACGTAAATATAATGATAAAATCTTAGAAAGATTTTCAGAAAAGAAATAACTAAAAAATTAGACAAAAAATAGACAATTTCAAACTTTTCAGACCATTTAAAATCAGTTTTTACAAACATTTAGTTTATATGTATGCATATAATTCCTATATATAAAAAATAATTTTATCCAAATTTTAAAAAAAGTTTCATAAAGCTACGTTTGGTGTTTATTTAATTAGTAATAAAAAATTGAAATTAGTAAACAGGAATGACTCTCATTCAGAATTTAAATTACAGTGGAAGAAAGCAACAACAGTAGTCCGGGAAAAGATGGTAATATTATTTTAAAAGGAATTATTATTAAAATTACAGATTTTATTTAATCTTTATCATAAATTTCCAAGAAACAGAAATGAAGGGACGTACCCTATATTCCTCTTTTTACATTTCTTTTTCTTCCAACCGACTTCTTTTTTTTTTTTCCAACTACGATTGCATAAATTTATAATACTGTAAGAGATTGCACTAGTTTGAAGAGATATTTCTAAAATTGTTAGTAATTTAAATCCATCTTTAGCTGATGATTACGGATACACACATTTACATCCAATTTGACAAAAAATTAATAAGTTAAGAACGAACGCGCTTCTACGAATCTGTTTCTAAACAAGTGGTGAGATCAGCATCGGCATGTTTCAAAGACAAAATCGTTTTAGCTTAAAATATTTTATAAAATTCTGCAAATTTTAAACTATGCCGATTGAAATAAATTATAAACAGCTCAAGATCACTAATGAGAAGTTTCTTTGTCAATCTAACAGCCAAATAATTATAATTAAAAATCTGTGCGACTAATAGCACTACAGAAATTACCCAGCATTCTTCGCTGTAGGCAAAGTTTCTGCACCATAGATACTAATAATAATTATTTTCTCTACAAGACATTTACCTTTTTTGCTTTCCCGTACACGAGGTTTACAGAGATAACGTATTACCATAGAATAAATGAATCGAACTCGAGATTTGAATATAAACTTTTCAGATCTCAATGAGTCCGAAAAGCATATATTTCTGAATTATGTCTGTCTATGAACATGATTACTCGAATAACTTATAGCTAAGCGAATGAATCTTGGTATGAGGCTTCTAAATCATATTTGCAGACTTCTATCGAAATTTCGATGAAATCCATTCAACGAAAGTCAATCTGGTCGAGTACAAGCAAATACAATATCAGCTAATCGCAAAGAGAATTAAGGATAACATTTTTCGCATAGGTTCAAATATTAGATCCGCATTAAATTCGGGACCTTGTCTATCAAAGGGTTGACCGTCTATCCGAATTAACTTCGACATGAGACAAATCAAAAATGCAATAATGGAATTTGATATGTGAACTTTTTATTGCAACAGTAATTCGTTAGAATTTTTTATTTCAATCGATCGAGAAAAAAATCGTCAGAACAATCTATTCGGTTTTCTGGCACTGTGTAGAAAACTGCATGCCAGTGTAATTAATTTTTAAAAAAACGAGGATCGATAATTAATAGGCCTTTTTCGAGTGACATGCAGTTAATACATCAGAGCCAGTTTTCTTTACTTTAAAACGAAGCACACAACTCTCATCTGCAGAACTGAAAATAAAAACACGGGTATTCATAATAACCATGGTCCTGACCAAGATCCATAATTTTAGGCAGAAGAAAAGGAATATCATTTTGATGATGTTGATCAAATATTTAAAACTAATTTTGATATATTTTTGTAATGTTTCAAATATAAAAATAAATATATAAATATGCACGACAGTTATATATAAAAATACACATAACAGCAGAATGATCGGATTTTTAACACTATTTAGTTATTAAAGAGAAGACAACAATGGTAACTCGAATTTGAACTCACCAAAAGGGAACTGGTATAGAAGTGATTTACTGCTTAATGCGTCGAGGTTTTTTTTTGGGGGGGGGGGATAAACTTTTAGTCGGCCAAACGTAGAAAAGTAAAATGTTAAATTGCTAAAATTTCTGTAAATGCCCACTTTCCATTCCAAATCTATCTTCTAAACTATTCTAGTAAAGACCAATACTTTATAAATGCCTGTTATTTAAAGTTTCATATTATGAGTTTTAAAAATTTATTACTGGAAAAGGAAGCCAGAGTTAAAAATATTATGCACCTTTTCAAAAGAAAACATTTATAATGTCGAATTAATTATTGCAAAATACAGACTTAATTCAAAAAAACTTATCTTAGTGTTATAAAAGGTCACGGTAATTTGAAAATATAGGCATAAAGTAAAGAGCCAAAATTGCAATCTAAAGGGGAGGGGTGGGGGTCGCTTTGGTAAAGTAGATTACTCGTCGTTTTATTCTGATGAGTGATTACTAATCATTTAATTAGAGCCCACTACGACAAGTTATCTCGCGACCGGAATTCGTGTGTCTGCTCATCCGAGGAGAGGATGTTATAGATATACTCACGGGAAGAGAAGAGACTGGTGTAGAAATAACTTCTCACGGGTCCTGCAGGTACAACCGCCAACTTCTCTTCGGGCAGAGAAGGCGTCAGACAAGCGCCACTTTCTTCCAACAGCATGATGGCACAAAATAACACTTTCAATAGCACAAAGCACCAAAACCCAATCAAAAGTGATATCCCACTGTCGCTCTTACATTCTGATGAAAGAAATCCAAATGTGTTTTAATGAATAACAGCACAGAACCCCCAGGTAAAAGTAGATCCTTTCGTGGTGTTTACAAACACAAATACCAAAGTTTCTCAAAGAAGGCTCACAGGAGAAGAAGAATTGAATTTTAACAAAAACACATAATCAAATTCCAGAAATCCGACCAGGTATAGGGTCTGTCACACGATCCCTTCCCACGTCTGGGTTAAACAATGGGCTGTGTCGAAACATCGCGGCGAAGCTTTTGTTAAATGTGTGCAAAGGTACAGCGTCTCGTTTCCTCCTATTCTGACTGCAGCAGCAAACTAATCAAAAAATCGGATGTCCAATGCAACGAAGCGGTTTGTGCGGCAGGGTTGTTCCAAACACGCAACAGAGAAGTTTCTTTTCTTTTTTTTTCAGGGTCGACTGGCATTGACGGCGCCAAACGCGCCAAGTTTTAAAATGAAATCTATTTATCAAGATTTTCATAGCAATGCTCTTCTCTGAAATAGGCTTGCTGTAAAAACAAAACTCAAGTATTCAATTAAAAGGAATTGAAATGTAGAGTTTGTCAAGCACTCGTTAAAAAGATGATTTTAAAAAATTAGATTACCGGTTCTATGAAATGGGTATCTGAGCAATAAATAAAAAAAATATTTTTACAGACAAGTGAATAAAAAAATTTTTAACTATACTGTATGGGTAAATGAACAGAACAGAAACTTCTGACCTTTTAACTCATATAAACGAATCGTTACTAGATTTAATTTTAAAAAATAGATTAGTACAAGGTTGACAGTAAATTATTCCCAAACCTTCAACATTCTTTTCGAAGCTGAACAAATCTAAGTTAGCGAATATTAATTCCGAAATCACAAAACAATTGCATTTCAGTTATTTTCTTTTTTTCCCCAAACCTTTAAAATAAAAACAAAATAGCATATTCATTTCCTGCATAAACTCTTAATTATTAAGTGTAAAACAATGATCTCTTCCTTAGAGAATAGAAATTTCAAAGAAATTTTCGTCATAAGCATTTAACATACGAAACACGTCTTACACGGTCAGAATTTAGATACAGCAAAACAGAATAAAATGGGGAACATCATGTATCTAGATTTTAATAGCTAAAAAAAGCACACAAAAAAACACTCAAAAATCAAATATGTCAGAAAATAAAGAAAAGTAGCGTATTTCTCAACTTTTAATTTTCAAGAACGCAATATAAGGCGCCAACCACTAACACTGTCAAGACCTAAAAAACTGAAGCGGACCAACAGGGGAGCAGTTTATTTGACCCTGAATACAGAAAATGCACTTCGCCGAAAACTAATACAGAAATCATTAAACGTTTATGACACAAAAGGAGCTATGCCATTGGTACTTAACTGAAAAACGGAGCCAAGGTGGGAGAAAATAGAGAAAAATATTCAGCATTACAAATATAAATTAAATCATATTGTTACAAAATCAAATCATCTTTTTATATTTAATTTTTTTTTTCAATTTAAAAAGCAAAAGTGGATAGACAAATTTCGTTTCATAGTTATATTTAAAAAGTTTTGGAGAATTAAAAAGTCGATGTATTTATAAATATAAAACAACTCTCAACGTTCTCGAACCAAATCATTAAAGGGAATGGCACGAATCGACTCCAAGACTGATAATTTAAAAGCAGATCAAAATGAAGCGGGTTGATACGTGACTCATCAGGGCAAACTATCCTATATATTATTTCTTACTTAAAAAAGAAATTCAACCATGAATAAAATATCAGCGTATAAGAATTTTCATCAAATTCTGACACAGTGCACTAATTTGCAATACAACCTAGGGTTGGTTTAAAATTTATGCGAAAAGAAAATTTAACACACCGTGAAACTGTGACATTAAGAAAACGTAGTTCTCCCGCTCTCTCCCACCCATTTTGCAAAGATGAGCTATATAAATTATATAACTAAGCACTACTTCAGCCAGCTTAAATTATTTCATTTCAACTGCTCTTAAATAACTAAAAAGAAAATCCAATGGATAAGAAAGGAAGGTGTTTGCACGTCAAACCCTTTTCGTACCCCTACTCTATACATATAATCTTATTAGCACATAAACATTTATAAATAAAATATTTATTCGTACATGAAGGTCTCAGATAAGGATAAGGTAAAGATGGTATCAAAACATCAAAAGATAACCATAAGTAAGTAAGTAAATTAAGGGAGATAACATGAGACCTTGTTTTAGTTTCAGTCGGTTAGCTGTTTTTGTATCACATAATATCAAGAAAGAAATGAAACGAACCTTGATCTGATATCATAGAAGACAACTCCTTTTGAACCATAATCCGTTAAAGAAGAAAATAGGCTACATATACTAACTGCAGAATTTATCTACATAATTACACGTGTACAAATCAAAACTTCAATAATTAAAACTTGACGGAATGAATGAGAATGTTATTAACGTTGATATTTATAAGCGGGTTACATCACTAAAAAATTCTGTAGCTTTCAAACATAAGCTGAATATGCAATTATATTAACTAATCCGAATATTTTAATCGTCGAAGTAATGAGACAAATATCCAACAGTAATAATATCGTGTTCTCTCAATAATTATTTTGAAAAGCTGTCTCTCCCATTAATATAAGAGTGGTTTTGTGGTGTATGGAACTATATGATAAAATAAACATTCGCTTTGAAGGAATGGGGACCAGAAAATACAAAACTTTACCTCTATTTATTAATCTTCCATGAAAGTAAAGAAATTTTAAAGTATACATAAAATGAAAAACAAGAAAAACAAAATTCTCCATTTTCGATTACAACGAATCAAGTTTATAGTAATCCAGATTCTTAAACATACCGAAAATTACTTGAAATAATTTTTACTGAGAAAACCTTTTATAGAAGTTCTAAGCTTTAACTAGATCAAAAGGACATATATTGCCAAATACAGATCTAAGTCAATGCTGGCATCTCTCATGTCTATCACTCCAAAATATAACGCCATTATGAGAAATCGGTCGGAATTGGCATGACATTTGACTGAAAGCAGTGATTTTTTTCTAAGTCCAAATGCACCGAGTGAAAATTAGGCTGATTTAGTATTATTGCGCCGTTTGAAGGGGCGGCTACGCGAAACGGATGGTGAGGCAGAAAAACTTGAGTTCCGTGAAACAGAGTGGATTGTGATATATACACTAGTAGGGTGTTCCTCCAAAGAAGCTGCATCAGATAAATGTGAATGACCACATGGATAGACGAAAATAAAGTGAAAAGCGAAGAATATCATTCCATTGATGTGGTGCGATGTGAGCGTGAATGGCCAGGTTGACCGTAATCACCAGAGAAGTCATAACTGACTCTCTGACGCACATCGAAGGCTTACGGATTTAAACCATAAGGCTGAATGACCGGACCACCACAACAGCAACACTGACGGGAACTGTGGTTGAGTCTTAAGGGCCATCACCGGTCACGGTACAACCCTTCCAGTATGAAGTCATACATAGGAGGAGTCTATTAAGGTACCTTCCAGGATGGCGAGATCCAACTACCATGCCGGAAGCAGGGGATGGTAATCACCAGAGAAAGTATCCGTTACTTGATAGACCAATTAACAGCACAGTTTTGTTATATACCGAAATGCAATATACATGAATCAATAGTGTGCGCGCACAAATGTTTAACAAGAATCTAAATTTTATCCAGCAATCGATAAACGGTTCTTTGGCTTGTGCGCGGTGCCGACGAATAGACACGTACCAATCGGAAGAAGGCCAGTTAATTATCCCGCTGCGATAAAAACAAAGGGAAATAAATCGCCAAAAAAGAAAAGAACGAGAGGACTGGATCAACGAGTTCCCGGCGTCAAGGCCAGGTGAAGCCCCTGTTACATACCGAGTAACAGAATCGGTATGTAACAAGAGAGCGCAGCACATTTGCGGGTTTCGAATGAAGATCTTCAATGCACCCCCTCCCCCTTTACACATACTACTAATTCCAGTTTTTAATCTTCCATCTGAAATAAAGTTAATTTATTTGATAAATGGAAATTTATCGATAATAACAGGCTTTATTTTTAAATATATTTAAGCTTCCACTCCCGTCCATTGCAAGTCGATTTAATGAAATTAAAAAAAAAAAAACTTTATTAAATTAGAGAATCATTTATTCAATGAATATACGTATAAAACTAATCAACTGTCCGTACTAAATAAATAAATTACATTTCAATATGGTCATTGCCACAGCAATGACATTTATGTCTGCAATCTATAATTCAGTAATATGTAATCACTAATATCTTTATGTTGGGAACTTTGCCCGAGTTGCCATTTCAATTTTAAAAATTTAAGCACTTTCCTAAGAAGCCGTGAAGGCAATTCCACGAGTTTCACAAGTAACCAGACTAAATAAACCAACAATGTGCGACATCAAAAATTTAGTCACGCCGTCAGGATGCCAAACACATTTATACTTTATAGATAATATAATTTTCTTTACAGGATAGTTTTGTGCAACTGAAGCTAAAAAAGAATCAGAAGGAACATCCAAGTTTTCTCCTCTCAGGAGATGCATTAAAATGTTTACGTGATTTCACCATAGATTATTCATTAATCACTGCGCAACAAAAAGTTTGCTTTAAAGCTATGAAAACGTGGAATGCTAAAACGTCCTCTTCCCAAATGAGATGTCAATAAAGAACTATTCTGGAATGAGCTCAGTGATTTCCAGTCACGGTTCGAAAACGAGGATAGTACTATCTTGCGTCCTATTTTAGTTACACATTCCATTTGGGAAAGCAATAAACGAAGAATAGTTTCAAGTTAGAACAACAAAGATTTCAGAGTGCCGAAATTGATTATTCTAACTAGGATAAAGAAAGGCATTGAAATTATTAAGAGTCACCGAGTTTGTATTCGTTTTCTGGACTATAATGAAATTCTAAATGGTGTAATGGAAGTAACAGCCACCTCTCCAAATGATATTAAGCATAATGATTTGCTCATTATATTTCTACAAACCTAGAAACAGAAGATATTCTGGCTTTCTACTAATGACATCAATTAATTAAGTTCTCCGTTACTAACGTTCGCGTTTTTCGGACACAAAATTATGTCAAGGAAAGGCAAAGCGTAATTTTATATTAATAAGGATTGATTATAGCAAATAATAGTAATAAGATTATTACTTAGGGCACAGTTTTTCAACAATAAATTTCAGTATGCCAAACGAAGTGAATCATTTAAAACGTAAATGAGCGTTTGGGGTAAACTTCTTCAATGTTAAAAAAGATTAAAATGAAATCTGCTATACAAATTTCAATGTATCATGTCAGAACATCATTTCTTGAATGGCCAAGCACCACGTGCTCGTGCATGTTAAATTATATTTTTATTCATTTTCATTGTTTCATTGAATGAGTCAAATTCGTATTTCAAACGACCCAAAAGACTTTGTCTCGCGATTGTTGTTTAAAAAAATATCACTGTTCCTATTTATTTCATTTTATATAATCACGTGCTCAAAATGACATTTTTCTAGATTTTATTTGCTATAGCCATTAACTTATTTTTTTTAATCAGAGCTTTTGTAAACGCGATGGCATCACGTTATTAAAAGCTGATTTTTTGAGATGCTCATGCAGATAACAAAATTTTTATTTTTCGTCTGCGGATTTTTGTTGACGCCACAGCTCTCATCAGCTAGCTTCGCACAATTCTCGGCTTATAATAGTAAAGCGTTGCAGGCAGAGAACTTAAGTATGTAAAAAATAAGAACTATCTAATTAGCAGTGCGCCTGACGCATTAGCTCCTTATGGTTATAGAAGGAGATTCAATGAAACTGCCTTCGTGTCTAAAAATAAAGCTTTATCATACAGGAAATCTATTTCCATACTTTTAAATTATAATATTCTCAAATGCTTCTTTTAATATAAATGTTCATTGTTTCTATGAAGTGTCATATTTCCAGATGTCGCTATTATTTTATCCTAGCCCTATTATTTGGACTCTTACTTTTGAATAATGTCTTCAGATAGCGCTACTAATGTATCGCTTGATTTCATATTTTTAAATTTAGTAACCTCGGGCCACAAAGAATCGCGGGATTATAGTTTGGTATTTTCACACTCTTTTATGTTTCAGTTATTGCAAACTTATGTTTATTCTTCAATGACTCTTTTTGTATTTTATAACCGCACTCTTACGAATTGCATTTCTAAAATATGTTGTAAATATTAGAGTATAATTTTTTTAAAAGTCGTATTGAATTTTACCACACATACAACAGTCTTCAGACAACAGTATTCCAGTGATAGCGAATTTGCGATTCAATTACTTGATACAACTTGCATGTTATTTTCAACTACAGCACCATAAACAACGTCAGAATAATTATTTAACTGATAAAACTTTCTCACATGGCTAATCTCAATTATCGTTCGCTAAAAAATTGTGAGCTTTCTTCAGGATTTAACGTGATAATTAACGTAAAGTAAACTTAACGGGAAAAGTATATAGAGGAAGTTATAAATGCTGATCTCAATCATCAGATTCTTATTTTGACCTTGACTATTATAGAATCATGAAATCCATTTTTCTCTCAAATTATTTCAAATAAAATCAAAATCTAATTAATTTAATTAATAATTAACTTCTAAAATCTAAATTATTAACTTAAAATAGTGTACTGTCAACGATGTTACGTAAGCATTCAGAATTTGAAAACTCTAGTAAATGAAAACACGATTATAAAATTTCATCTTAATCAATATTAAATATACTAACCACTTTTGGCGATTAACTTGTCAGCTCAGATAAGTTGCTTAGTTGTTAAATGTTAAAGGGAAATGCATATTTTTTTATAAAAAATCTTCTTATTCCCTTTAAGACAGAAAAACATGAATTTAAATTAATCAATCGAAACTAAATGTAACGTGTGCATGTCAAAAAGGGAAAAATACGAGATAAAAGCGGATGTAGAAATCATAATTCAAAACAAATGTCCTAAGAAAGTTTTTTTGTAGGCATTAACGTAAAAAAAAGCGTGTGATTGAAAATTCTGATGGATGAGTTGGAAATTTATAACATTAAAAATTGTTACAAACTATGTGTCACATAAAAAAAACTATTATAACTCCAAAAAACAATGCACAGACAAGAAACTGATATTACTAGAAATTGATATAAAAACCCTTTTTGAGAGAAAAAAGTTCTGGCAGATACAGTCAATTTCTGGTAAGTCATCTTAATCTTATAACAATGTTTATAAACATTATGAGTTCAATGGATCCCCCTGTCTTTGAAGAGTTAAAATGCAATCCAATACAATATTTTCCTGCTAAAAAATAAAACTCTGTGAGATAAGAGGTTTCATGATAAGTAATGATGAAATTTCATGACAAAACAAGCACAGTTTTGATATAAATTGCCAGGACCGGTATACACATATTCTGATTTCAGAAAATCGCACTTCAGAACCCGTTACTTCAGACCAAAACTTTTGAAATCAATAGTAGAAAAGAGTGGGAAAAGAAGGAGTGACATTTCTAGAGAAGAGTGTAGAAAGAAAGTCATAAACGACATCTTCAGTTTGTGGATAGGTAAAAACGGTGACATTTGATATGATGCATAACTTCCACTGCAGATTGAATCAAATTCCCATGAAACCGTTGGCCAAATTTCACAGAGTACCAAAGGGCTCCCCGCACGAACGTCATTTGTGTCAGTAAAGTCATTGGCGACAAAATGTAGGAGAAGCGATTAGCAATTGGAAGTAAAATAGCACTGCACACACAGCTCCTACAAAAACGAGAGGGTGAACAAATTTTATCAACGCTTTAGTTTAATATTTCCTTCAGAACTTAATCGAAGTATGAGTGAGCTCCCAAACGACTATCAATGTACCTCAGGCCACCCATCACAAATCCATAGACTGAGATACTAATAGAGAGAGTGCAACCTCACTTTTGTTTAGGACTACGTGCTTTAACGATAGAATTTGTATTCACTGTAACCGCATTATCCATTCCCCATTCTATTTCAATGGGAGATCTTTCTCGCTTTTAACTGTTCAATTTTGAAGCTTATTTAAGCCATGATTTAACTATTGCTGTGCAACAAAATGCTAAGAAAAAGCTTCCAAAGATAATCTTCTATCATTTCACAGGTGTATACACTAAAAATATTCTATTTATATCCATTTTAATTCAATTTAAAATTTCGTAACTTCGATCAATGCGTGATTTTGGTGTTATAACTGAATAACATTTCATATTTAGGTTTACTTATTGTATTCAATTTAATTAATTTGTTATTAAGCTTCATTTAAACTGATGGAACTGCATTATATTTTGCTACTTGCTTCATTTTAAACAGGCTTGGCGTGATTTTTCTCGCCAACACAAATGTATATATAAACATCATTGACCGATTATACGTAAATACGTAATATAATTACGTATTTATTTTAATGCAAATAAATTTTCTTATTGTTTATAATACGTTATTTCTCTTTTACCATAAATATTCGAATCGTATTATACCGTGAACTATATTAAATCATTACTGTGATTGAAGTAATGAAACTAAAACGTATGTTTTATTGAAAATGTTATATAGTAAAATTTCATAAATATGGTAGTAATAATTGCATATTTTTATAAATTTTAATTAAGATCAAAAAAGAAACTAGCGGATATTCTAAAGAAAGGAAACTATCAAAGAAAGAAATGCTATCTCTACAGATAAAACTTTTACCTATGTCAATCTTTATTAATCTTTTGCGGTATGTACCTACCCTAAAATCCCTCTTTCCATAAATATTTCGAATTTCTTTATTATTTTGTATTAAAACCAACATATTTACGATTCCAAAAATAATTTACTTTTTTTTTTGCTGCCGTAGTTAGAAGAAAAGTTACCGAGAAAATTATAAATCAGAAGTAAAATATTTTAAACTGATAATAATGAGGTGGAGAGACGAAGTTTAAAATTGAGTTTGGAAAGGGATTTTATAAAACGGTAGTTTACATTTAGAATATTTATAAAAATGTAATGATCCAATATCCAATCTTGAAGGTTTCAATAAAGCTTATTTGCTTATAATTTATCATCGTGAGTGAGTGCTGGACTGTATAGTGGTTGGAGCATTGGCGTAGCAATTATGAAGATTGCGCGACAGATTTTGGGTTTGCAAAGAATTGGGATATATCGCCAAAAGAGGCATTTTTACTCTCAGATTCTCTCAATATCACGAGGCTCATGTTGCGTACACTTTTTCCGATAAGAAACATACGACTATCTCCCTCTATTTATATATCAATTCTATGCACAAATCGCATAGTGCACTACGCTTAATATGTATCTGCTTCTAACCAATTCGTGAAAAATGGCGTTGTGATGTATTTTAGCTTCAAAAATGCATCACGAGTCAGACTCGAGTATGATTCGTAACATTTCGCTTGCAAATTAGCAAGTGTTATTCGTGCTATTGTGAGCAGCAAGATGTCATACTTTTTAACCCTTCAATAATAATTCAATAATTTTTTCTAAAATAATTTGGATAGTGCCAAGTATGAATAAGCATAACAATAATGCAGGAGTGTAAAGTGCTAATGACCGTGTGACTTAAGTTTTTAGGCATGTTGGACGTTTATAAAGGAGATTCTGAAGATAATATAAGAAATATAAATCATAATTAATAAATGAAAAAAATTCTAATAGCTGGAATAGGTTTTCTTTTGGAGTATATCAAAGGTAAGAAATGAAATCGTTAATATTTCTCATTCTCCCCCCTCTATGTATCTCTCTTTATCTATGCTATTTTTTAATCAGGTTTCAAGTGTTTTCTGAATACTTCGTCACTGAACCGTCATAAAAGTACTCAATATACTTTGCTCATAAATATACTAAAAGAATGCCGAGCGAAAGGGACACGAAGGAGGGGAAAAAAACGAATTCGAAATTACGGTGACT
>JAOUZG010015456.1:1462852-1477964 GCA_026289955.1 Argiope argentata | reverse complement strand
ATATATATATATATATATATATATATATATATATATATATATATTTTAACTAGAGCCAACACAAAATACAAACAAATCTAATATCTAATTTCGTTTTTTTTTTCTTTCTCTCTCTCTCTTTCTTTCTTTCTTTCTTTTCTCTCTCTCTCTCTTTCTTTCTTTCTTTTTCTTTTTTTTTTTTTTGCCACCTTAGGTAGCCAGGCGGTTTGTAAATCTTAATACTAGTTAAAATGTTCACTTAAATATGTATGTTGTGAAGGCCGATGATAGTTCCACAAATGATGAGGAGAACAAATTGAGAATTGCACTTTTAATTGCGACGCTTCTATAAATGCAGTTTATTTTCCATAAAAGGGGCGTGAAGTACCCCGCTACCAACTGTATGCAACGCGTTCCTCATTCTAAGTTCCTACTGGGCTGGTCATGACCAGCCGAATTGCAAAAAAAAGAGCTACCCTAGAAAACGGACTCGCAAACTTGATGCGTTGGTAACAAAGTATTGAGCAATGTAACTGATCTTTTAGTAAATATATTGATTAAAATATTTTGATGAACAATAGCTTATTCATCAAAATATTTTAAGAATCGAATTTTGATAGTCATATCATTCGCTCATGTTATTAAAAAGGCCTTAAGCCATAACGTACTATGTATCTCTCTCATTTTCAGTGTCCTGAAAAACCCTAGTTTAAATTAAATTGGAAATGATTAAACTGCAATTTTAAAAAAACCATTTTTTACTGAAATCAAGCAAAACAGTCTTTCAGCATTTAAGTATTCATTAAAATATGCAGCATTAAGTTTTTTCAGCAGTAAAGAAATAATTTTAATACTTTACGCAATTTCTCAAGAACGATACAAAAGATTCATAGATTCATCATAAAATTCAGTTTTTAGTTCCACTTTAAAAAAGATTTAAATGGCTTGAATAATAGAGGCGGGGGGCTTCCGCTTATAAATATTCTTTAAAAAATTAGGAAGATAAATTTTATAGCGTCACTTGACTTTAAGGAATCATATTCTTCAAAATATTTTTGACTCTCACTATTAGATTAGCATGCGTCGATATATAGATATAGAGGGGGGGGTCACCTTTAGAAAAAGTAATGGTCCCCCACCACACCTCGAAATCGTTTGAGCTCCAAAATTTTCTGACGTACGTAAATATCATTAATCCCTCAGGGATGCTGGAAGCGGCAATATTCCGGTAGCAAATAATCCTCTTAACGCATTTTGCGCATTTATAATAAACTGCAGGGGGAGAGAAAATGTGACTTCCAGCAAAACGAGATGATGGAATCTTCAAAGTAACCAAGTGCGCTTCGAAATCCCCTCTGCGCCTAATCCATTAAGTTTTAACTTCTCCCCCTCCTCATCTCTCAATCAAATTTTCTCTGTAAATCACCTGTGACTGTCACATTCTTTAAAATGTTAGCACCCAATCCAAGGGAAACAAAGAGAGCTCTCATTCAAGAAGTTAGGCTGATTAAAATAGTCTTTTAATGTCCTATTCAGATCTTTGAAAGTTGACGCGATTTAGATATTGTATTTGTTGGAATAAAATCAGAAGAGATTCTGACAACTGTTTTAATCGTTAATTATTTAAATAGTAGAAATAAATAGTTCATAGTTATTATTTGTGAGACAAATTATTTAAAAACATCATTAGATAATTCTATTCTCTAAAAGTGAAGGTTTATGCCGAATATTAGAAAATAAATAAGCTTAGCTTGTGTGTTCTGTAAAGTTGAAATACGAATCGCTTCAATCGTTTTAAAAATAAAAAGCGATGATCCTTATTTACAAAAAATTTGGTAATTAATGGATTGAATACAGTGTAAAAATGACATTCTCCGGAAGAATTAAGAATTCGAAGGAGAAAAAAAATACAGTTAAGAGTTTGAAGGATGCTTAACTTTTCTCAAAGGCAAAAATAATATTTTTATGCGCAAATACAAAGATATCAAAACGAGAATAACCACCAAACCAGGAATTTGGCAGGACAAATTTCTCAGAGAAAAAGAAACTGATAAACTTTCAGAATGTTCTATAAATAAAAAGCTAAAATTATTATTTTCATTACTCTTCTATGACATCAAAAATGACTAAGTCGATCAGGGGGGGGGGGGAATGTCTGCAAGATCTTTAGAGGGTTGAAGACCTTCCAAGTCCAAGCAGAGGCGTAAATCCCAAACAGAATCACAACAAGTGCGTCTACTGACGCTGTAAATAGCACAACCGAATAACTTAATGCGATTTAACGCATGTAAAATGAACGCGAACATACTCACACCTTCTAGAGGATAATATTATTTTTCTAATGTAACATTTTATTTGGGCTGAGCTTTTTGGAATAAAACTCACTTTTACCTTTTAAATATCTTGTAAAAAAAGCAATAAAGAATTATAGCTATAAAAGTTAAACAAAATATTTTTTTAGAAAAAATCAGAAAAGAAAAAACTATACAAAATATTAAAAGACTAAAAATGAAAAGCGATATCAAAACACATAAGTATGCAACTAAAATTTAGAACTAGAGAATTAAAAACCAAAAAGGGTTTAAATGTTCTAAAAAAATAAATTTAAACCTAACCAATTTTAAAAAGAATAGCATTCAAAATTAAGATTAAACATGTGTAAGGCATTTGACGTTGAGTCAGATCGGGTATAAAATCCTGCACGGCAATCATAGACGTCTATAGAGACAGCATGGCTTATTGAATTGAGACTTCCAACAGCTTATTGAATCCATGCCACATCGAGTTACTGCATTTCGCCAGGCAAAAGGAGAGCTGGCATATTATTTGCGTGAGCGTGTTTTAAAACATATATATTAAAATAAATTTACTAAAAAACAGTGTGGGATAGCTTAAAATCTTAGAACCGCATAACTAGAGTACCTACCTACCAATTGCCTTATTCCAAAATTATCTGCGCTAAATTTTGAAAGAAAAACAGCATCAAAATGCAATTAGTACCATTAAAAGCATTAAAAAAACTTATGGTGATTTAACTTTTGGGGGGGATTAATTTCCTCAGAAACTCCTGTGGAAGAAAATAGCAATATGGTTAATTTTTTCAATCTTTCAAGGATTCTCAAGAAAATGCACATTTTTTTTTCCGTTTCCGTAACTGTCTTATTCTTACTTTTAGTCATTATATTAAATCAACATGATGAAACAAATGAAAAATAGAAATTAAAAAATAGTGATACTTAAAAGCTACCAATAATTTTAATGCGTTTTAAGTTTTTCAATTAATAATAATTGAAAGAAACATTTTCAATGTCGATTTCATTGCATCAAAGAAATTTTCAACATCAGGTATTCACACCGAGTTCGTCGCAAATTAATCATATAATTAATATAAATGACTTTTTTCCCTTTTTTTAAACTGATTTTATATAAACAATGACACAAGCAGTGGATGGGAATTAAGCGGTTTATTTCGAAATTTGTGTTTTCTGTTGTCAAAACAATGTCGAAGCTCTGCTAATTTGAAAGGCGACTTGTTTATCTTACTGTCTCACACAAACACACACACACATACATACAATCCTAATAATATGCGAGATATCCTTTTACCTGATATTTATTTTTGATAGACGACTATGAATCGGCAAATAAGAAAGGTTGTCATAGAATACTTAGTAGAGATAATAAAAATAAGTTCTAATACAACTTTATTTTTCCCTTTTTTCTTAAATTTCAAAGGCAAGAATATTCTCGAATCCCATTCACAGTTCAGTTAGAAGAAAGGAAGGGAGGAAGAACGTTGAACTTTATTTCGACGGCAAACCACTGACAGTGCTATTTAATGCTGAAGTTCTATATAATTACGCATGCTTAGAAACACTGAATGGCGATTCTAGCAGAGCTATTAGTTATTTGATCGACCAGTTCATTATGTGGCATCCTTGTAGCGAAAACAAATGGTTGAAATGTTCAAAGAGAAAGGGTTTTTAGCTTTATTGAATTTCTGGATTGTTATTTTAAACCAAAGTTGCTTGAAAATAGAAATGCTGTAAGTACAATTAAAAATAACAAAGATCCTATTAATACTACAGTTCTTAATTACACGTTCATAATTATTTATTATAAATAAGTGGTGTAGCAAGAAATAGCCAATCATTGTAATAAATACAAATAAATAACAAAACTTTTATTTTGGTTTATTTACATTCGTGAAGTAAAGCGGATAACACTGGATAGACCTGTTAATCTACACACTATTTACACATTTTAAGTGGACGCTGATTTTATTTCAAGAGTGCGAAGAAAGAGGATCATCAATGTTGTTTCAGAGCAAATATAAAAATTAATTAGTGATTGCGTGTCGCATCACATTCAAGCAAATAATCAGAAATGCAAATCCTCTAAGAAAATCTATATTTTAAGCAGCCATAACGTTTGAAGTTTTAGGTGGTAATTACGTTTTGAAAAATCAGCTAGACTGAGATTTTCATTCAATAATCAGTGTGATGCAACATTTATGAAAAATATTATAAAATTAAAATGACTATAAAAAGCTGCAAAGCTGTAGAAGAACAGCCGCAAAAATAAATTAGATCAGCAATTCTCAGATTTTAATATTTAGAACGTAAGTTTTCGACATCAATTTAAACTACATCGTTCCATCGATAAATTTTGGAACTTTATATATTATATCGTGATAATTTTTGTTACTTAAATAATATTTAAAGATAATAAAACAACTCTTGCTTAAATAATTTACAAAATTACTTTTATAAACTTTTTTCATTCTGATTTTACTAATCCATTTTTGTGCTGCTGATCTTTTCGCATAAGAAGTATATAACTAGAGAATATCGTAATCAATAAAAAAAAAATTCTGAAAAATGAAAATGATTTTGAGAATTCGCGATTTGATTTAAATTTAGAATATGTTAAATCAAAAAGTTCGTCGTCTGTTTATTTGCAAAGCCCATTAATTCGAAAATGCAACAAGAAAAATTAATTTTGGTATGTAAACAATTCAGCAATATTATCCAAACTCAGTTTTCATTAATTATAAAGGAACAAAAGCCATACTGTGTTGACATACGAAGTGGAGGAAAAGAACAACTTTATTATATTACAGACACCTTTTGTGCAATTCACTAAACTGATTACTTAAGATTGTTTAACTACTAATGTGAAATGAAGTTTGATAGTTTTTTTTTAATTTGCCTCCGTTATTTGATAAAGTTGAAAACATGAATTTGATTGCCTCTATGAAAAAAAAAATTATTGCATGAGTAAATTAAAAAGGATAAATATAACAAAATATAAAGTGGAAATGAAAATCTTTTTCCGAGTCAGTACCCAAATAAAATATTTATTTTATCTCAATTTTAAATGTACAAAATTTTATATTATTAAACATAAGTACATAATAATAGAATGTGTAATAAATTAAATTTTAAAATTTTATTAAAAAAGAAAAATTGTACAGAAATGAAATCGATAAAATTAAAGTAAAGTAACATCGTGTGTGCGCGCGCGCGTGCGTGTGATATTTAAGTGAATCTCTTTTTTTTTTTATCTAGAGTTGACAAATTAGGTTCTCATAAACACTTAGGAGGATGAAATGTGCATATAGGAGCTATTTTTCTTAAATTTTTACAATGCCTTTTTTAAATTAAAAATTAAGTTGATTTTGGGACTCTTTCATACCTTGCGAAAATTCTTTGTCAAAAAAAAGATCCAATCTCTTTGCCGTTTTAAAATTCAAAAAATTATCTATTTAATGACTGGAATTATCTATTTAATGACTGTTTCGATTTGGCTGTTGACATTCGACGAAATGTAAAATGAAAAATTTCTGTGCTACGTTCGTTAAAACTGTATAGGTTTTTAGAAATGAAGAGGGTTCATAACAAAAGGACTGCATTCAATTATGTCCATCAATACTTGAATTCTTCGAATTATACTATTTTCGTAAATTTGCTACCATTTAATTTCTTAAATTCTTCAATTATCCGAAAATATCAGCTTATTTTCCCCTCATAACAATCTGAAATGTCTTATAAATTACTTTATTTTAATTTTAGCTTAGTCATTAATCTATAAATCGGAAATCTTATAAGACTTTTTATTGAATTATGTTTACCTAATTTTTGTGTGTTTATTTTTAAATATATGTTATTACAAAATGATTTATATTTAATTTGAATTATTTGAGAATTTTAAGTAAGAAATCTTTAATTATCCGAATAACAGTTAAAGATCTGATATTTCAAAACTATTTCGCAACAATAGTACTTCAAAAACGAAAAGTGCTAATAGTGCAAAATTCAGCTTAATTTATTTTATATTATCGTACTCTTCAGAATCTTTACTAATTTGAAGAAGGTTCCAGAAACCTTGTAATGAAGGTTATATTGCTGATATTGTGAAAGCGATTCTTATGAAATGTATATTTCTTGCTAATGAGAAGAATGAAATTAAATCAAAAAACCGATAACGATGAAGGAAAATAATAATATACCAACTCTGTTTCTATAGAAGTTCCTTTATTTACTTATTCAAATGATGCAGCAAAATTCGATTTAGTAAGGTTTCAGTAAAATTTCGATTTAGTAAATGTCGAATATTTAATTTTAATTAATTAGTGATAGTAATTAATTAACTGGCAAAAAATATTCTTTCATTTGTTAAAAAACGAACTGAATGAAAAACTATACCGTGCTAACCAATATATTACAAAACGAGTTTTTAATTAAAAACGACAGCCTTATCATTTTTACTATAAACCACTAGAGGACTATTTAATTTTTTAATTTTATTGTCACTGGAAAAGGAAATTGGAGCAGAAGAGAAAATCAACCACTGAGCATGCACGTGTGTGTGTGTGTGTGTGTGTGTGTGTGTGTGTGTGTGTGTGTGTGCGTTTTAAGATCATGCAAAAATTCTTCCTATACGTAAGCGAAAACGATTCGTTTATATTTGACTGTTTCCATTCGGCAATGAGCAACATGTGTGATTTTTAGTCCATGTATTATTGCATTTTGTATGTTGATAGATATCCCCAAATGTCAACACACAAAATCATGAACGAAACATCTGAATCCTAGAGAAACTTTTTTTAATCAACTTAACATTTACTTAGGTAATTGTATAACTTGCAAAGTTGCATTTTTAAAACCACAATAACTCATTAACGGAATTTCTTTCAAAAGAATCTGGAAGTAAAACCTACCTTGGGCGAGGGGGAAAAAACTATACGTCTAACTGAAAGGATTTTTTTTGTTTGGTTTTTGTATGCCACAAAAAGAAAGGAAAGAAAATAAAACTACCTCAGCAAGGACATTTAATATTTCTATAGAAACATGCAGACGAAAGAAAGGAAGATGCATTCTCAGGGGGAAGACCGGCGAGGGCACTGGTTTCACTCATCCCGATCTGGTATAGATGCCCGTGACCCTCTAACCTATTTGTGGCCTGACCTTAATTACGCGGCTCAGTCTGCTGGATCCATCCCGAAATCTTAAAAATACACTCACAAGAAGAAAGAGGCACCGTTTTCTTTTCTCTTTCTATTCGCTTTTGCATCGTACGGATCTTCTCGTGGGACAATCGGAAATTAATAATAGGTCCGGCAGGCGACACCAATGCATATTTAAATAGCTCTGGTTAGATTTTAAGGCTGTAGATTAAAAGGCCCACGCAAGTATCGAGAGATATCTGACCAATAACAGATGACTATCGCTCGATGGCCTATGCCAGTTCTAAATTGTTCTAAGGTCAGGACAAACATCCTGAAGCCTGTTCGATTTTTGCAATTCAACAAAGGCAGGCAATACAAAATATGCGCCAATAGACAATATTACACAAAGTCACGCAAGGAAAATATATATTTTCTAAACTAAATTATATCAAGTCAAACTCAAAACAGACGGGTCGGAAAGGTGTGTCAGCTATTTTGCCCATTTAATTAGTTATGAACATAACAACAATGATGTAATAGCACAATATTTAAAAATCGATATCAGCTATTCTACGAAATTATGATCTAACCATCCATCCAAGAACTGTTGTGCGGTGTAAAATCGTTTTTTTTTTTTTAAATCGTTCTTTGGTAACTTAAGGTCTTCTATGCTAACTTATTTTTCTCAATTTCTTTTAAAAAATGAAATTTTTAATGCATATTTCACTGTATTATGTCAGAACATCATTTATTGAACGGCCAATCATTGGAAACGTTTTACTTGATTAAAAAAATCTAATCCACTTTAAAAAGATTTTTTATTAATGTTTGAAGAAAACATCTCAACAAAAAGTGGCGGATATTGCAAACGTATGGATTAATCAAACAATTTAAACTATTTTTGAAAAGGAACTTTATTCAAGTTTGAAGAAAGTTTTCATTAAGTTAAAAAAGCTGAAAAAATCCTCTCAACAAAAAGCGGCAAATCGGGGATTAAAAAGGTCTTTATTTCAAAATTGCAGCCATTTATCAATATTTTTGAGTCTTCTATTATTGAGAAAGCTGAAATCTAAAATTCCAATTCCTTGCCCACGCATTTTTGTTGACTCTAAAAACCTCATCCCATTGAGCCCTCATTGAAGTACCACGTGCTCATGCAAATTAAATTAAATTTTTATTCATTTTAATTGTTCCATTGAATTAGTACTTTTTAGTATTGCAAACAATCCACACAACTTTGTCTCACATTTATTGTTTTAAAAAATATCACATATCCTATTTATTTCATTTCATATAATCACGTGCTCAAAATGACATTTTTCAAGGTTTTACTTGCGGTGGCCGTTCATTTATTTATTTTGTATCAGAGTTTTTGTAAATGCAACGGCAACACGTCATTAAAAGCTGCTTTTCTGAGATGATCATGCAGATAATGAAATTTTTATTTTTTGCCTACGGATTAAAATTTTTATTTTTCGCCTTCGGATTTTGGTTGACGTCAAAAACCTCATCCCAAAAACATCATGTTCTGACATGATAAAAAGATTAAAAGAACAATTTGATTAAACCAGCAGTGCCAAATATTTAATTATTCTGAAGGTTTGTTATTATTCCAGGATTATTAATGTAACTCCAGCAATCCAATCCCCCAATGTAAATTAACTCACACTAATTCTTGATATCTTTAAAATTCAGAAAGCAATTAAACGATCTCTTACAAAATAAAAGATAGACAGAAAATAATGTTTATTTTATAAATTCAAATTAGTTTCTCGCAAATACAGCGACAACGATACACATGGGGGGGGGGGATCAATACTCAGAAATATATCAAAAAAGTCAATAAAAGGCAAAAAACGAATTAATAAAGCAGCAGTGACATCCCCAAATTCTTTTAGTCTACTCTGTAATAAAGATGAATACGTATTTTAGATGGAGGTTTTCTAACCGATTGAAAGCAAAATTTGACACAGAATTATAATTGGAGTAACAAATTTGCTATATTTAATCATTACGTTTTGTGTTATCGTGTTTGCATATATCGAAAAATACAGACCGACAAGCGTTCAATCCCTTATAGTTTTTCGCTCAAAATCCGCGCTTACTCTATAGATGTTAAAGCTATATAACGAATTTTACTCATCTGATTCTCTTCATTTCGTAGCGATTGTGTTAACTTGCATTTATATAGCCGGAGAGACAGATTTCTTCTGAAGAAATTTTGATCAAAATTTCACAGAAATCTACAAATTTGTTGTTAAGACTATATACCAAATTCCATGCATTTAGTTCAAAGCGTTTTTGAGTTATCTTTGTCGCACACTTCGAACACATTTTTTAACTTCGTATACAAGAAAGTAAAAAATAAAATAAAATTAGTGTTTATTCATAATAGAATTAAAGCAGTTCGAATTTCTGTTTGTACAGTAAATAGTTACAAATTGCAGGTAGAGAGTCTTGAAAAACTTTCCTGTTGTAGTTTCTCATCTCCGTGTCCAGCAGAGCTAGATCAAGTTCATGAATTCATTCACTCTGAGAAAGTCCAGTACCAAAAGGAGATCATAAACCAGGTCCTGCATGGAAAACCTCAGACAAGATAAAATGCAACCAGGAGAGGTCTGAGCAGAAGAATATTTAGTGCGGAGTTCGAACTGTACAGCACCTTCGGCAAAAGTCATTGATAATAGATGGCCACTAAGGAAACGGATAAGAGCAGTTTGATCTCGTCTACTACTGCCCCGAACCAGGGAACCACCAGGGCGCTGACTCTGATACCATGGGTGCACCGGCGAGACCATCCAAATGGCCTTATTCGTGGCCTTTAAAGGGAAAGAAGAAAAAAAAACTCCAAGTAAGTAAGAGAAGAGGCAGGCGTAGTGGTCTCGTCAGCACCAGCTCGGGCCAAACTGTCAGCAATTTCATTTTCAGCAACGTCGACATTAGACGGAATCCACTGAAAGTGGATCCGATGACAAAGGGAAAGATGTTTTAGGTTCTTGAGTATCTTTACGGATAGCACTTCTACTGTCCGTAAAGATCCAGATATCTTTAAATTGAAGCAACATAATGGAGTCCAGGTGACTCACTAAAGAAAAATATCCTATTATTATATCCTTACATGAAAAACTGATTATTTTATAAGAAATAGAAAGAAAAAAATTCAATTTTTAAGGGACAATTTGCAATATATATAGAGAGACATAATTAGAAAGAATGACACAAAACTTCTTCCACGATAAATTTACATATTGGGCTTACAAAAACAGTAAAACCACTCTCTTTGATTTTATTATTTGTATTTCCTATGAATTCTGTTTTGATTTCACTATCTTAATTTTCAGATATCTTATCTAATTTCAGATATCTTAAGCAAATAGCAATATTTGTCATTTACAAAATGTCATTTTAATGAAGGAGTGATTCAACAACTGATACCGTATTTCACGGAACATATTCAGACAGAATGACATAAAAAAGGGCGTAACAGCAGAGGTGATAAAAAACGATTCACTAAATGGCCAGGCATTCCAGTTATGATTCGGATGACCTAGAAAAATCGTGATGAATAGATAATTTTACGCCTGACATTATAGTTAGAATATAAAGAATATAACAGAAGCATTTTGTTGGCAGAAAACATTACTTCCATATTTTAACTATAAGAATTTATAGGTAAAAAATACAATAATTAATTAACAGAAGTAGATCTATGACAGTTACACAACCATTTCACGCGAAATATAAATATGAAAATGGAGTTGCTGTTTTTTTACACCGTTTGTGTGCTATTGCGCTTCACTTGCCGTAAAGATAAGTATTCTTCCGCACTCAAACGGTTAATAAGAAGCTTATATGATGAATTTTAAAATTTGTAAGAGTCGCTTCATTGGGCATAAAAAAAAAGGTTTAACTCTGCAGACAAACAATTTGACTAAATGATAGAATGCTAATTAAAGACATAACGTAAAAGCAGAACATGGAGAATATTATTCAGAAAGATCTTTTTTATAGTTCGAAATGTGCAGCAATATTTATAGGAGCAAATGGATAGAAATGTAAACTTTGAAGGACATTTTAGTATTTCGAAAGTCCAGAAAGGCTTTCATAAATTTAAAAAGATAATTTAAAGACTTTTAGCACGACACAATTTTAAAAATTTCAATGTTAAGAGATAATTCTTACATCCTCAACGGTATTATTCCAGTAATTTCTAACTTAAGGATATATAATCAACAAAAAGTAGTATTTCGGTTACATAATTGGTAAATTATAATGACTCAAACAAACAAAATAATAATCACACAGGCACATTAAAATATAAACATCATTGCCTGTCGTCTTTTGAAAACGACAGCTATGTTTATTTGCGGTTTCAAAATCACATTATGAAATTATACAATCCTCCTTTTTACAACACGAAAACTAACATATCAATTTCAAGGTTCACGGGGGCTAGAAATCAGTCAAACTTTTGACAAACTTGAAAATAAATTAAAACTGATAATATTCAAGTGAATATACCAGGAGCTGAAGAAAGATAGCCGGGACCATAAACAAGGCAAAGAAGTGATAAAAACAATTCGAATCCTTTCTAGAATCCGGAGCTTCCTCTACCCAGTGCGCGTGTGTAGGTAGAAGATGAGGCCAGAGCAAACATCGCAGATGATAAGGAGGTCTGAAACGCATTCTTCACACGAGTGAAGAAGCGATGAGATAAGGATCGAGTAGGCAGTAAAAGGAGCTGTTTCTCGGCCGTGAAGGGTTCCAATGGAGCGGTCTTGAAATGGTTTTAGATACGAATTAGATATATCTGATCACAGTAGGGGCCAAAAGAATATTGAACATCCAACAAGCAGGCAACTTCTAATAACCTCCAGGAATAATGAAATACTTCATGATTATCATTAAAGCTCTAATAACTGACAGCAAGCCCAAGGGTTATCACAGTGTATTTGTCACTTTTTTCTGCATAATAAACTCCCGATTATCCGTGAAATGAGAGACTCGAAAACCACGGAAAATCCGCAGAATGACCTAAAAGGGTTATAAATCAGCATGAACATGCTTTTTTAAAAAAAAATATTAGTAGAAGTAAGTCTACTCAATAAAAATTAGATTCCCGAACTTGAAGCTAATTAATTGGCTTTTTAAACAAAACTAAACTTTTGTGGTTTTCTGTATTGCGTTAAAACATTCTTTCATTCACTTAACTTTTTTAACTGAACTTTTTACAATATTTTAATAACAGTAGAAACTCGAGATTATTGTATTTAAAGGAAAATCCCATTTTTTTTATTCAGGATTATTAGTTTAACAATTAGTTAACTAACTCAGTAGCCCTATTATGCATTGCGAAACGAACAATTATTTTGTAGTCGTACAGTTCATACGGTTGTAGAAGCCTTATACAGCTTTATTCACTGTACTATGCATCTCTCTAATCGTTTTATTTTATACAGCAGATGGTGTTTTGGAAAATGCAAACAAATATTTATAATAATTTTTAGTTGTCAATTTAGTTTATTATTATCATTATTATAGTTGTTGAAGAAGAAGAAAAGGGGTGGCATATATAATAAGACAACACATAACTCATCTAAACAGTATTATTAAATTTCCTTTTTTTCACAGCGTATAATTCCATAACTTTTTTTAAAATCTGAAAGCTTCAAATTTTGAAGTAAACCGATTTGCGAAAGTAAATTCAATTTTTAATATCATATTTCGAACATTATTCTCTTTTTATCTACATAAGCGAATGTAGTCGAGATGTGATATTTCAAAAATAATAATCATCATAATTAATTAAGTAGCAGAATTAAAAAAAATTACTATAAATTAATGCTTAGTTGATTTATTACAAATTAAAGCTTTTTCAAAAATAATGTTTCGAAAGAAAATAGAGCGATGAAAACTTCTGGCAGAGAGTGGTCGCGAAGAGATGTGTGTGCTGGTGCATGTGGTTTGTCATTAAACAGCGGAGGAAAGATGAGAGGTTTGAAATATAAAGGCAGCAATCGGAAACAGTAGCAGGGCAGACAAGCCATAAGCAGCACTTTCCTCGGAAATCGGGAAGAAACCAGAACAGAACTGGGGACAAGAATGCAGTACTACTTTTTTTATATGAATATTTCACATCCCTGTTGTTATATTTTGCTGACTGCTTGCCAGACATTTGCGGTAATGATTTATTTGATACAAATCCGACTGTATCAAACAGTTGTATTTACTGATTTTTTTTTTCGTACATGTTGTTCATTCTAAGCTAAAAAAGATTTCAAATTCATTTATAATTTTACACTTTCATAGATTTTTATTTCCATCATTGTTTTTGTTGCTTCTAAAAAGAACTGCATAAAATCAATATTCCTCCATTGTATACACAAATCATTAAAAAAAATGCATCAACAATTATCATATGCGTTTGCACAAACATCAAAAAAGATAAACGTAAACTCATGCAGAGTTTTAATCCGACTTGTTTACCTTTGAGTTCCCGGTCTTCCGCTTTCCTCTTTTTCCTGCCCAGTATCCACGGCCGCCGCCTCATCGCTCCTTTGTTCAACTATGCAAGTAGAAATAATCCAATGCTTGAGTAAGTCCGACAAGCGATAAGCGCGCAACAAGCGATTACGAGGGGCTTTCCGAATAGCCCAATATAATCACCTAACGATTACGGCACTCCAGCGGGACAGAGAGGAAACCACGGGTTGCCGCAAGGAGAATTCTCGCCAAACGATTCGTGAAGAGGCGAAATTAGATTTAAAAGAAATTCGAAACGATTTGGTGTCACGTATTCAGATAATGTCAGATATTAAAAGGTAATGAACTCGACATTCATTATAAGTCCCGACAGGAAAGAATGATTTATTAATTACATAAATATTCCATTTCGGGAATCTGTTCGTAGAAAACTTCCAATTTTGAATCACGGTATGAAAAAATATGTCACACCAACGCATTTAAACATAACACAAACATTTAGCAGATGCATTTTAACATAATACATAACGGAACATCGGTAGAAAATCATAACTAGTAAGATTCGAGCTATGTAAAATTCGACAAGCTAAGAAATATTTACATCTTACTGGCGTTTTTCTTATCATCATGATCTTGAGCCCGGTCAGTTTATGAACATTTCCAATGAAAATTAATACCAGGCGAAAAACAAACATTAATTAAACGTGCATACAACTCCTCTTTCATTTTTTTAATCCACTCTTATATGAACAGAAATCCACTGTTATTTACATTACGGACACTCACTTCGCATAATCAAGAACAAATGAAAAAAAAAAAAAAAAGGAAATTCAGAGTGAAACAGCAAAATAAGGTATTTCATACTAGCTAACTTTGGAAGCCTACAAGTTCACTGGGCTACTAACATTTTCAACTACGTATATGATGTAACTTGATCTTGAAAGATCCTTCAAAAGATAATATCAGATTTCAAATTTTGTAGTCGTACAGTTCATACGGTTGTAGAAGCCTTATATAGCGTTATTCACTGTACTATGCATCTCTCTAATCGTTTTATTTTATACAGCAGATGGTGTTTTGGAAAATGCAAACAAATATTTATAATAATTTTTAGTTGTCAATTTAGTTTATTATTATCATTATTATAGTTGTTGAAGAAGAAGAAAAGGGGTGGCATATATAATAAGACAACACATAACT
>JAOUZG010015456.1:1452308-1462452 GCA_026289955.1 Argiope argentata | reverse complement strand
TGTGTGTGTGTGTGTGTGTGTGTGTGTGTGTGTGTGTGTGTGTGTGTTGTTATTTTAACATTGGCAAAAGAATGAGACTGAATATTTTGATGGATGAATTTGAATTTTATTGCAATTTTAAAAATAAAAGGCTACAAATTACGAATTTCAAAAATTTATTCAAAATTAAAGAAACGTTGTGCAAGTATAAAAATATCATTAAAAAGGTGATTTTTTAAATTTTAGGGTAACGCAGCTGCAAAAAATTAGGTTGAAGATGTTGAATATAAGCAGTGGCGTGACAAAGGCTGTCATCCCATGATAGCAAAAAAGATACAATTAATGGATAACAAAATATTGAGAATTTGAATAAAGATGCTTAGAAGATGTTTGCTTGTGAGAGGCTTGAAACAAATGAAAAGCACAATTGAAGTAAATAAAGTGAATTGTTTACAATTATGTTGCCATTCGATAAAATGTAATAAGATGGATGTCTGTGTCACGTATGTTTGTGCTTTATATGTATAAATATTTCAATAATTTCCAAAATTCCAGAACAGGAAAGATTAAAATTCTAATTTCAGCACCTCACAAATGAGAAATTTGTGGTTCCGAATACGTATTTTGCACGACCTTTTCAAAACTGATTAAAATCCAAATTTGACACAGAATTGTTACTTTTCTAATATCACAAGTGAAAATTTCATTATTTAAATAGCTGTATTTTTCAGCCACTGAGTGAAATAGTGAAAGAATACAGACGAAAACACAGAAAGACAGACGATCAATTACTTGACAGATTTAGATCAACATTTTGAAACGAATCCCCACTTTAGATGAAATCTATGTACTACATTTTATCTACTTATTTATCTGACTATTTTCTTTTAAGAAATGGCCGTGTTCATCTGCATTCAAACAGCCAGATAGATTTCCTGAGAATAGATTGTTCTCAATATCTGAAAGGCATTTATGAAGTCGGTGTAGTTATCATATACTAAATTTCATGCCTATAACTCAAAGCGATTTTAAAGTTATCCTGTTAACCAAAATTATTTCGAAGATTTTGGAGAGCTAATCAGATACTGAATGTTATAATCAAAAGTTAATATCTCAGTCTACACAAAGTGATCTTTTCTCTTCATGCTGAAGAGGGAAATGACCCTTTTTGAATAAAGCAATTATTTTTCCATCTTTCTCAAATGCTTTTAATACATCATAATGCAAAACATAACTACATTTACATTACTGATAATAAAAACAATACCCAATTTTGTTTGAAATGTTGCAAACCTCGTGAAAAATACAAGATCGATCTGAAACTTAAAAGCATTGGTGGAAAACTTCTTCAGATGCTGGAAAAATATAAACTAAAATGTACAAAATATTCACTTACATTCAGATTTCTTCATGGAATCGTCTCCGTTGAAGAAAGGCTATGTATCCAAAGATATATTACAATGAAGTAAATCCATTTTTCTATATAAAGAAAACATTATACATTTTAATCTATAAGAATTTCAGTATAAATATTACAGAAAAGGACTTTAATAAATGTTTACAGATATTTTTACTGTGCTATCACTAAATAAATATAGCTAAAAAATCCAGAAAATCAAAATAAATTATCGACATTTGGATGCCTAGTTTTTAGTAGTACTGAACGAAGAGAAATAAATTTTAAAAATAAAACCCTTTTAGCTACTGGCAAAAAAAGGAAAGGGATGAAAAAAAACCATAGAGATGGTGAAAAACTCACTTTAACAACTATCTGATTTGTTTCTCAATCATTAAAATATTCATCGATAAAAATTTTGAATTTCATATGGCATTAACAATAGTAAAGAAGAGAGGATTTATGGCTAATTTAATGTTTTATAGGTTAATGGAGACAACTTATAAAAGTCTATAAATTGGCTTCGTCCTACCTTTCATGAAATTTATTTTCTGCATTCTTTGCATTAAATGTTATTCTGCTCTTGGAATGGATTTCATTAAAAAATCTTATCTATTAAAACATAAAAATTCCTTTTCTCTGAAATACCACTCGCTATGTATGCCAAAAAATATTAATTACAAATGAGTTTGTAAAAAAGCTGGTTTCTAATCATCTATTTCTGAATACATATCTAATCCGCGTGCCATAGGTACTGCTAATAACCTAATAATCCATTCACCTCCGAGCATTTTGAATTGTCCCCTTAAGGATTCTACTGTCTTGCACATAATGAAAAACTATGGTATTTGTTTATTTTTAACACATTTTATTTTGTTAATTTTTTTAAAAAACATTAACAAATCAATGTAGAAAAAGACAACAAAAAAATCCGGCATATGTCCTAGGAGACCATTAAATAAACTGGTTAAAGAATATGTTTCGAATCCATTGAAATGGTGACAAATTTTCAGGGAGTATTAATAAATAGTCATATTATACAACCTCATCTTATATTCTTTATCCTCATGTAGCTAGAAATGTAAAGTGGATTCCAAAATTTTATTGGTCTGACCCAATTGGCGTATGCCATAAGAACACAATTCAACAATTTTTTTAAATTCATTTAATTAATTTTCTTCCTATTAGTAAAAACTCGTGAATTTAATAAGTATCTATTTTCAAAATGTTTCGATTTTCATCTACATACTCAATTTAGAATTTGTTCTAGTCATAAGAAATATTTTTTTTAATACAGCGTAAATCTAAACGATCATTTTCATTGGGAAAAATTTAAATAATAATAGTTTGTAAATAAATTTAGTTGTAAATCTGCAATATCGTTAAGGATTTGTCTAGTTGTCAGATTCCTCTACTGCAGCCATCAAGATTCCTTGTCTGAACCATGAAATGAAGGCTTTCAAAATGTCTTTAGTTGGACGCATTATTTATTTTTCAATGTGAATAGAATAAATCTAATTAGTTTCTTACATTAATATTCATTCTTAACTTAAGCATAGTGAGATACAACTATAACAATCAATAATCTTTCTATACCCAAAAGTAGTAAGAACTACTATCCTTTCTATTTTATAACATCTACATTTCATAAATTCATTAAAAATAAAAACTCGTGATTAAAATCAAATTTTCCATAAAAGTTTTTTTTAAAAAAAATATGATCACAAGAACCAAAAGGTGCATAACTTTAAAATTTTTGTAGTATTTTAAAACTTTTGTAGTATTTATAAATCCTTAAATTAGAAAAGGGATTTAAAAAAACCAATAGAAAAAGTTTTAAGTAATTGCATTTGGTAAAAAATTTTAAAAATTGCTCTAAAACAGAAAATGCATTTTTTTTATTGTATTTAATTTTTTAATTGACCACTTGAAATAAGTGACAAATCGTTTTACAGTCCTTTTCTTGCTTTTTCTAAAGATTTATAACATCATATAAGTTAATACGCACACACAAAAAAAGCCAAAATTTAGTAAAAATCTTAAATACACATTTTAAGATTTTAAATTTATCCCATAAATAGCAAACAACATAAACAGCTGACAAAGTATAAATTTAGTATGGTAATGGATTATTTATTTAAAAAAAATACCTAAAGCTTGATTTATTATTATTATTATTGTTATTAATACTTGAATTTAACTGAATAACAAAAAAAATTACTAATTTTTACACTTCTATGAAAATAAATAAGAATGTAAACATGAAGAAAGATTACAGTAGAGAATCTAAAGTAAAGATTTTTATTTAGTAGTAGGATACGTTTATCATCTTTTATTGTATCTTTGTTAAATTTATTTTGTATACAACACTTTCAAATGTAAGGTAATTTCTTTAAATCAAGATTTAAGAAGCAAATATAGAGCTAAAATTTACTCCATACTTTTTGTCATTTAAATTCTTAAAAATCAAATAATCAAATAATTCTTAGTAATCAATTAATAATAAAAATTATAACTATCTTTTTGAGCTGCCTCAAAATTTTATTTATTTGTTATTGCATTTATTTCCTTCATCTCATGTACTGTTTGCATATTTTCTTACCGAATTTTTACTTAATTCCTTTTCTTCCCTTCATGTCTTCTCTTTATACTTCATATTTAGTTCATGAATTTCTCAACTCTAAATCAATTATTTCAATACTAAATTGGCCAAATTTGAAGGCATCTCCAATAAGGTGCTAAGCTGCCAATAATGGCAAACAACCATCATTATTTCAGAAATTGTGCTAACCTTAACTGTCATCTGCCAATTTGTTGGTTTGGCAGAAGATCATAAAGCGCTTTTCATGTTTTGATTTTTTGAACCGTTAAAATGATTAAAATGTGGGTTTTGCCAGCCACCAAAAAAGTTGCACTGACATATTTCCAAAATTATGGAATTATTCCATCTCAAAATATATCCTTGAATGTGCATGAAATAAGTTTATACTTGAAAATGGACAAACAATGGCAGTGTAATGCATCAAAGAGTTCTGGCCACCTAAGTAAACTGGCTCGAGGTGGTTGGTGATCGTTGGCACATCAATGGTCTAATATGTAAATACCAAAATTACTTAGTCAACTATTTGCTCGAATGCTGTCAAATAATTCTTTTTGCAATGAGCATTTATTCTTTCTTATTCTCTAGCAGACAATCTTTTATTGATCAAAAATTTTCAACTTTACTATTGTCCTGAGAAAGGATCATTATCATCTTTAAAAATGAGATATGGCACCATTTCAAAAATTTTGACTTGAGAATAGCTAAAACTAAATCTTCCTCAAAGTTTCATTAAGGTTGCTAGTAGCAACTTTCAAAAACTTACAACTCTTCTTATCATTGGGAAATTTTAAAAAGTTATCACATCTCAAAAGAAAGTTGTTTTGGGTCGTTCAATTTTGGCGACATTAGGATAAAGAAATGATAGTGCAGAGTCGTTGATTGCTCTCATAATTGGCTTGAAATGTTTTTATCAGCAATTCTTCCTTGATTTTTAGATATTTTTATAAATTTCCTTGCTAACCCTGTAAATGTTATTTTTAAACATTCTTTAATATTCCATGATACAATATAATTCACTGAAATTCTATAGAAGGATTAGGAAAATTTAATTTATCATTTCATTCAATTTACTTCCTAACAACAACGATTGATTCTCAAATTAGCCATCTGTGTTCACAACACTAGAATGCATGAAAATGTGCACAGACAACACAAGGTGAATTTCAGTTAACGAACATAATTATAATCTATTTTTACAAAAAGCATTTAGAACATTAAATGAACAAAATATGATATTCTAGTACTGCAATTCAGAAGAAAATCAAAGAAAGGATGAAAAATAAAAACACCATATCATCTTCAACAAAATATACTATGTAAAATAGAACAAAAAGTCAATGGAGCCTTTTTTTTTTTTTTTTTTTGGAAAATTTTATCAGCTGAAATAGTTTATTTACAGGCAAAAATCTTGTTAATGCCTTCTAAGAAATACACTTTTCTACAGAAAGAAGATATAGATGAAATTTAAAATAAACAGATTATCCAAATGCTAGATGAGATATTGTTGATACTAGAAGACTTATACTTTTAATTATTGATATTTGAATTCAAAAGTTAACATTTTGATAAATTTCCATTAGCCAGGTACGAAAAATCATCCAATAAATTTGGCGAAGTTCTACATTATTTGGTGATTTTTTGCTTTAAAATTGCTGTAAGAAATTTGAAGGAAATACGCATTGTTTGGCGATTTTTCACTTGTGCCTGGCTAATGGAAAAGTACCAATCTTTTATGTAAATGTTTCTAATAACTATTAATAATAATATGAATAATAATAATGAGTATAATGAATAATAATATCATTAGAATCTATTGCCTATATTTCAATAGATTGTATTGATATAACAGGACATTATATAAATCATATTTTTTAAATGATTATTTTACCACAAAGCATGGTGAAAAAGATCATGATAACAAATGTTTAAAACAGTAATGATTAACTCAGCTTTATTGTTTAAAAAAAACAAATAAAAAATTATAGCAATTCTCACATAATATATATTGCAAAGAAATATAAATATTTTATTTTAATTAAGTTAAACAACTTGTTGAAATTAAAAATAAATAATTTTATGATAATTTTCATCCATTCTTACACTTTGGGTTGGACTGAGGGAAGCAAAATACAAAGCTTACCTTCCGATACATGCAAATGTCATGAAATAAATGATAAAATAAAAATGTTAAAAGATATAATTCAATAGCTATAAAAAATATGGAAAACAAATTTTTTCACAATTCATGAATAGCAAAAAAAAATCTAAGAATTAATTGCTAAAGGTTGGATGCCATTCATATTCATCATTAACATTTCTTTCCATTTTTAATTTTCAAAACTTTAAAGATTGGCGTCGTAAAGAAAACAAATAATAATGTTTTGCAAATTAATGTTTCTATGATTTAAAATATATAACAAATTTTTCTACAGCATAATTTTTCTGAATCCATACAGAAATAAGCCATTCTTCAGGTTATCATTTAATAAGCTTACTTTTACATCAAAATAATATAAAATATATGATTAACTACATTGTTGACAACTATTTTGTTTTGAAAAAAATTATAATATACTAAAAGGACCTGAGAATATTTTATGTAAGCATACATTTTTGTAAAATAATAAACAAATACTACAATGTACAAAAGCATACAATAATTCCCAAAAATAAATTTTCATAAATGCTTTGGAATATAATTTTTATAACAGCTTTTGATAAAATCTATTTAGATAAGATACTTTTAAACAGGAATGCACAACCTATGGCCCGCGGGCCAAAATTGGCTCGTGTAGCCTTTTAAGTTGGCCTATGGATGTTGTTAATAAAATAAGACAGATTTAAAATGAAATGAGGATTTTTTTAAATAAGCAGGGGAAAATATCTGATATGAAAATGATTCTACATCAGAATAAATAATTATAATTCTTCATAAAGTTTATTTACTTTTTACAACGCAACTTTTAAGTTTGTTTCCTTCATACATACCAGCAAGTACAAGTTTTTGTATAGGAGAACCTCGTGGACGTAAAAATTTTTCACACGAGAAAATGTAGTATGAGGATCAAATTCAAATCCTGTGTAATGCATACGATGATTGATTTTCAGATTTTGAAAAGTGTGAAGCAAAAATCGGCATATTTCCTTCTCCATTTTCTGTTGATGTAAATCTAGTGGCTGAAAGTATGCAGTTAACCTCAATTGATTTACAAAATTCTCATTTTTTCAAAAATCAGATCGAAGGAAAACCGATATTAGAATTTTATAAAGACCTACCCGAGGAATTTTTGTGTTTAAGGCAAAATGTAGAAGCATGCGCAACTTTCTTTGCAAGCACTTACATTTATAAACAAACTTTTTCACTAATGAATTTAAACAAATCAAAAATAAGAAATAGAATAGTAGATGAGAACCTTTTCAATGCGTAGAACCTTCTGTTCTACGCATTGCCACAACCAATCTTAATCTCAACATAGAATCAATAACTTCAAATATTCAATCCCAGCCATCTCATTAATTTTTTCTAATTTTGATAAATTTTTTCTCAAAATTTTTTTCTGTATAATTACCAAAAATTTTTCTTCTGTAATTCTATTTCAAGTTTGTCACCTTTTTAGAAAGAATCTTTTTTTCCTTTTTGGAAATAAAGTATTTTAATCATATCTATGATGTTTGTGTTTTATTAATTTATTCATTGTATAATGTATGCATGAGTAAAATAATGTAATAATTGTAATTATTGTGTAATGCCATAAAAAAATAGTGTTTTCACATTCATAACATGTTTTAACATTTACATGCTGTTTTGGCCCTCAACATTTTTTTTTAATGTTTTGGCTCCTCACCCTGAAATGGTTGTGCATCCCTGCTCTTAAAAATATGAATTTACTATGCAAGATTCTAAATACAATTTGTACTTTCACACATTCTATGCATTATTCTAGGTCCATGATTATTATTTCCTAACAAAAATTTGCGGTTAAAAGAGAGTCATTTAAGCCAAAATAATCAAACCAAGAAAATTCCATTGAATTACCAGTTTTAAATGTTTTTTAACAATGTTTTAATTGCTGGAAAAACATACAAAAATAAAAATATTTTGAGGAAATATGTCAGGTTAAACAAGTAGTCAAGCGTTTGATATTCAAATGGCCAAATAAATAACTAATATGCAAGAGATATTAAATTATTCTTAATATAATGCATATACAATGTATATTTTTTAATCTTAATTATATAGCTATAGTACAAATTTTTCAAATATCTACAATATAGCCATATATTTTTATCAAATAGTTTTCAGTGCATTTAAAAATTAATGGATCATTTTAACAAATATATATTATTTAAAAATAAATCCAGGACTTATATCGTTAAAAAAATAACATTAAAGATATAAATATAAAATAAAAATTCTACCGTATGTTCACCACTTTTCTAAACGTAAAATTTATGAAGAGAAAAACTGGAATATTCAATACTTAGAAAAAGTACCATTAAGTTACCACAATATTAATTTAGATTATTAAAAAAATAATAACAAACAGTAAAATTACAAATATGGAAGAAAATCTATATAATGTGCTCAGTATTTTTTTAAACAAAATTTGTGAAAAGAAAAATCGGAATGTTTAATACTTACTAAAAGTACTATAAAGTTACCACAATATTAATTTCGAGTTTTGGCCGCTTTATCACTTCGTAAATCAAGTAGACAATAATTTACACACAGTAATTTCAATACAATTTGATATTGGGATCTTTTAGAAATTTAAATAAAACTTCAACATTTCACAATTCGGTTGTTATAAACTCTATTAAAATTATTTATGGAAGAAACCGTTGATCATCAGTTACAAACTTTATTTTCAATTGTTGGCAGCCATAACAAAGTAAATAGTTGCCAGATGATAAATAGCAAACACAATGAAAATAAAAATAATAAAACCACTGTAAAAAGCAAAGAAAATAATTTCGGAACTTTAAAGCTCGAAGACAAATTGTAAATACGAATTTCTGTAAATAGTCGAATAATTTCATAACAAAAGGAATTCTGAGCATCGTAAATAATAGAAATGCATTAAATAAATTTATTAGGTAAAATCCTAGGATTATAACATTTAAAAAGGAATTTCAGAAAACAATTCACTAATTTTTTGTAATCAGTACTGAATTTCAGTAAAATACGCGAATTTTATTCGAAAATAAGAAAGGAGTGAAGGTGTATTCTCCGGCGTATATGCTCCAGAAACGCAGTTCCTGGCCTTTGCCGGGAATTTATTCGAAAACTAAAGTATAATGTAAGAAAGAAAAAGGAAGCTACAATGGTTCAATCCACTCAAACGCTGGATAAATGCGCATGAAAAAACATGAGAAGTCTCATGCTTATATAACAGATACTATGCCACGGGCATTTTAGCAAAGGGAAGAAAAGAAAAGAATATATATATAAATTCTTTTCTATATATATATACATGTGTGTGTGTGTGTGTGTGTGTGTGTGTGTGTGTGTGTGTGTGTGTAGGATATCCCACAGAACTATTTTAATTAACCAACATCTGCCTTCATTTTGTTTTGTCAACATCCGATGACATATGAAATCCAAAGCAAGAGTTGTAAAGGTTAGATTATTTCCTAGAGGACTTTTAATTAGTTTAGCATTCCAGAATAACGCCACCTATCGGTCTTTTGAAAGTCTGTCCCAATTAACTTTGAAGCAGAGGCCCCACTAACTTTCGTCAAGAGAAGACGTCTGTCTTCCCGCGTCAGCGATCTCCGCAAAGCTCAGCGGATGCGCGGTAATATATATTTTCAGTCATAATGTTTCCCTATCTCTAACGTCCTCCTAGAGGAAACAATCTACCTTTCTGATTATTAAATATCTCCATGTTTTAATTCGTTTTAATGTTTCCCTGCAAATACTCCCCCTGTAAATATTCCCCTTTAACTCTAAATAAATTCTTTTATTTTTCTAAAGAAGTCTCTTCATTCTTCGTTTGTATTATTTTAATTTTGGTTTAGAAACTAACCCGTAAATATTAACAAAACCCTAGACATCACGCCACTAAAACCCTGCTATCTGATGAGTCTAAATAAATCTTCGAAAAAAAATTAGACTCTTCAGATAGCAGGGTTTTAGTGGCGTGATGTCTAGGGTTTTGTTAATA